>JADRCH010007474.1:1606823-1648359 GCA_019843965.1 Rhynchomys soricoides
AGAGAGAGAGAGAGAGAGAGAGAGAGAGAGAGAGAGAGAGAGAGAGAATGTTCTCCCACCTTGGATTTGAAAAAAGTAACTTTAAAAATATCTTCTTTGTAGTGCTCAACTATATCAATTTTGGTTTAGAATTAAAAGCTGGTATTCAATAGAATATATCTGTAGTGTATAGTTGTATAAACCATCTAGTCTGTAGGACTGACTTTTGAATTACAATCTATGTTCTGCATTCATGATACAGACACATTATAGAATCACTATATTAAAACAACTTTAAAGTTTATCTATAGTGAATCATCATGCAACTTGTAGCATGCAAAAATGATATTGTATGCATTGTTCGAAGCAGGTACACACAAAGAAAGAAGTGAAATCATTTATTGAAAACATAATCTATTATGAGTATAGTTAAAATAAGTAACTGTCCAGCAACTGTTTAAGATTTTCCTACTTACTGATGTAAAGTACTACAGTTCACCTGGTTGTTTTTAGCCTTAAAATATATAAAACTCATGACCTACATAATGAATTGTAACGCAATTGATTGTAATATTTTTAAGGCTACAATATCTTGACAGCTGTTGTTAATTGGTATATGTCTCATTTTCCTTAGAAACAGTGTCATACTGTGTGTGTGTGTGTGTGTGTGTCCGTCCTTTTACATTTAAGGTTGTGAAGACAGGATTTGAATTCTTCAAATTTAAGAGTGCCCTGGCATTAAAATCAGAACAACATTTAAACTAAACTTAAAGGACATGTCAAATGTCCTAGCAAGTCATATTCTGCGCAAATAATTTATAGGAACATATTAGACCAACGTGCTATGCAATTTTTCCTGTTAGAAAAGACTTCCCAACTTATGAGATTAGAAGCTCAACTACCATTTCAAAGTCAAACTCTCCTTACTTTTTTGTTTTAATGGAGGAATTTTATTAACTTCCTTATCTTTTTTCTTCTTAGAATAACTAAGAATTATGGACATGTTGGTGGTAACTTGAGGCCTACACTAGCAACCAACTCCCTGAGACTGTCCATTTGAACAGGAAGCATTTGTGGCATGTGTGTTGTTTTCAGAACATTGTTAGAATTACAGTCATTGAAAGGTGTTAACAGTTTGACTCAGTTAAGGACATGAGAGCAGTGTATGAAGTGACAAGCAATTCCTGGAATTCTTAACCTCCTGGCATTGATACTTAACAATGGTGGCACTGAAGAAATAAGAAATGATCTTGTAACCCCCACTTTGTTCTCTCTAGATTAACTAAAATTCTTCTATTTCTCATATTAGACTCTATTTATAGTACATTTCCCACATTAACTTCAAATCTTTCTAAAATGGTTTAAATGTGACATTGTTTGAAGTGGTATATAGATTAGTCCCTCTGAGGTTCATCAAGTTTTGAGCTAATATATTCTCAATACATTTGATTTTAGTGAACATGAAGGATTAGAAGTTGATAATTTATAAAATATATTAGTAATATCTTATGATTTATATATAAATATATCATTTGTGAGCATGTACACAAGAATATTACATATTAAATAATTTGCCAAGTCAGAGACAAGACTTAAACCAAATTTGATTTTAGATTCAATGTTGACAATGCTACAGCATTCATAATATGAAATTTAAAAAGGTGTGTGCATGCATGTGTGTGTGAGAGAGAGAGAGAGAAAGACAGAGACAGAGACAGAGACACATACAGACAGAGAGAGACACACTCATTGACAGACAGACAGAGACAGGCATAGATATAGACAGGGAAGAGAGATGTGATAATGCTCTATGATAAACTATAGCTTATATTCTAAGACTGGAACTTTTGCTGGGTTGAGTTCATATACTTTGTGGTTACTAAGATTGCTCTCCTGCTGTGTATTCACCCTGTTTGTTTAACCTGCCTTTAAGAGAAAAATGGCAACAGCCACCATTACTTGCCTTGGATTTTCCATATAATCAACTTTTTCAAAATCAAGTAATATATCATTGTAATCTTAATTTATATATTCTTCCATTTCCTTGACCCAGAGAGCAATGTATATGTGTATGCATGATACTCATTTGCTGAAAATAGCAAAATATGATAAAAAGCAGCATTATAAAATGATTATCCACCACAAATATTGGATAGTCAGCAACATAATCATATGAAAATCTGTATAAAATTTCAGAAAGTATACCATTCTTTTTTAATCTAATGCTTTCTGTGCCATTCAGCAATAGAAAGAGAAAGGTCCTTTGTTGGAGACATACAGAAAGAAATATACAACACAGAATTCAGGCAGGCATAGATGCAGGCTCATACAACAGAGAAACAGGGATGATGATGATGGAAGATACCAGGAGACAGAAGTAGAAAAGTCAAATCTGGACTTGCTCTTGGATGAATTATACCAAGAGGAACCTTTTTAATTTCCTTTATTTAATGAAGTACCTACATATTAATGATGGTTCTGAGTTTATCATTAATGTGTTGAAACCAACGCTGAGAGAGAATTGTACAATGTTGGCCTTAATCTTAATGTTCCTTCAATAGTCTCATGAGTGGTTAGATTGTAATGCTAAGTGATTATATGTGAGTCAAATTAACATACATGTAGCAATTTTATAAATCTGGAATCTCCTTTTTTTAGCACACATCTTTCTGCCGTGTTTATTTTATAGCATTAGTTTATTTGGGGATGAAATTCTTTACATTTCCATAACTACCACATTTATTCTAGCATACATAACATATTAAAAAATATTATTATTTGGCTTAATATCTTTGTTCATTATGTATTTTAAAAGTGAATGAGAACCTTTGTTAACTTAAATATTTTCCTTTAAAATTAAACATAATATAAAAGCAAACAAGTATTAACAAGCCATTTATAGTATAAATTAGAAGTATATAACTCTATGTAAAATTGGTTTTTCACGTTACATATTCATTTAAAATATTGCCTGAATACAATTAGATTTAATAATTTTTATTTAAAGAATATTTAAGTATATATGATATCAAACATCAGAATTAAAAACTAACATTTTTAATGTTAGTTTGAAACTAACATTTCAGATATTTGGAATAAAGTCAATAGAAATTATAGAATGACTATAAACATATTTGTTTTAAATTTTACATTTATTTTTTCTTTATTTAATCATTCATTCTTTCATTTATTGTGTGCATGTGAGTATGAAAGTTACTATATTTGTTAAAGGAGTTGGTTCTCTCCTTCTCCAGTGTGGGTCCTAAGGAACAAACTAAGATAATCTGGCTTGGGAACAAGTGTTTTTTCCAGCTGAGATATCTCACCAGCCCTGTATTTGTTTTTCATAGATAAATTCTCTCTCTCTCTCTCTCTCTCTCTCTCTCTCTCTCTCTCTCTCTGTCTCTCTCTCTCTCTTTCTCTCTGTCTCCCTCTCTTATCATATATATATAATTTTTAATGATTCTTAAATTTGTTAGAACATAAAATACAATCTCTAATTTAATTATATTAGAGGTATCATTAACTATATACTATTTAAAAATCATGAGGTTTATATCTGAAAAAGTACATGGCATTATGAAAATTAAATTGATAAATTTTACCCAGTTGTTTAGTCAAGCATCATTCTAGACTTGTAAAGGTGTGTTTGGGTGTGATTTCAACCAATAATACTTTTGTAAAGCAGATTACCTTACATAATGGGGACAAACATAATCCCATCAACCGAAGGCCTTAAGAGAAACAATTCAAGTCACCAGAAATGAAAGGAATTCTGCAATCTGATTTCCTTTAGATTCCAGCATCAACTCTTCTCATGTCTTTGCCCTGCCAGCTTGTCCCATATACATTGAACTTGTCTGTTCTTAAAATTCTGTAAATCGATGCTCTAAAATTTATTCTGTCTCTCCCTCACTCCATCCCTCCATCTCCTTCCCTCTCCTCGTTCTCTTGCTCTCTCCTTGATTACTCTATTACACACACACACACACACACACACACACACACACACAAACACACATTGTATCATTTCTCTGTCTCTAGTATAATGTACTATAACTAGCAATTAATACTGAGCTAAAAGGCTGGAGGAATGGCTCTGCAGTTAAGAACATTGTTTTCTGAAAGGACTAGAGTTTGGTACCCAGAACCCACATGGTGCTTCACAAACTGCCTGTAATTCCAGCTCTAGGTAATCTGACACTCTCTTTGACCTCTGCTTGCACTAGAATACATGTCATTTAATCATACACAAAGAAACATACATACAAATTAATAATTTAAAAATCTTAAAAACGCAACATTGAAAGAACATGTGTCTCCGAATCCTCCTTCTGTTACTACTAAATAGGAATAAAGAGACTTTATTTTAGAATTAAACAAGTGGTGTCAAAGGTGAAGGGACAGAAACACTGCTTTAAACTGTTACTCCCAGCAGTTTAGAAAGTTCATTTAATCTTTTAGATATGCTACCTCAGCCAAACAAGGATGCACAGATGCATTATTGCTGCTCATTCTGATCATAATATATCCTGACACATATACTTTTACTGATATGTGGTCCCACTATAGGCACAGAGTAATGGGGCTGATGAATCTGAACCATATTGTTGGGTTAATGACCATATACATTCAATAATTTATGATATTGAAGATGTTGTCTCTTTTTCACTGTGTTTTTCTGGCTTCCTTCATCAAAAAACCAGGTGTTGATATGTGTGAGGATTTATGTCTCTGTCTTCAGCTAGATTTCATTAATCAACATACTTGGTATACTGTATGGCTGCATGTAAGAAAGTCCAAATAGATCCATACTTATCCCCCTGAACAAAACTCATCTCCAAATGGACCAAGGACCTCATCATAAAATAAATTATACTGAACATGAAAGAAGGAAACATGGGGAATAGCCTTAAACTCACTGGTACATGAAAAGACCTTCTGAACAGAACACTAAGATCAACAATTAATAAATGGGAGCTCATGAAACTGAAAAACTTCTGCACAGCAAAGGAATCATCTTTCCATCAAAGAGGCAGCCTCTAGAAAGGGAAAAGATTTTGATTAACTACAAACCCAACAGCGGGCTAATATAAAAATATAGATATAAGAACTCAAAACACTCAGAATCAGGAAAACAAATCAACCAATTAAAAATGGATCACATATCTAAACAGAAAAATGTCAAAATAGGATACACAAATGACTGAGAAACACAGAAATGAATAACATTCGTGGTTATCTGTGAAATGCAAATAAAAAACAACTTTTTGATTTCACCTTACACCTGCCAGAATGTCTAAGATTAATAAAACAAATGACAGGTCATAGTCACGAGAATGCAGGACACTCACCCATTCCTGGTGGGATTGAAAGCTTATACAAACACTGTGGAAATCAGTGTGGCATTTCCTCAAGAAGGTGGTACTTGATTTACCTCAAGATGCAGCTATACCACTGTCACACATATACCTAAAAGGATGCTTTATCCTACCACAGAGATACTTGCTCAGCCATGTTCACTGCTGCCCTATGCATAGTAGCTGAAAACTGGAAACAACACAGATATGCCTCAACAGAAGAATGGATAAATGAAATGTGGTATATTTATACAATGGAATATTACTTAGCTGTTAAATATAATAAAATCATGAAATTTGCAGGTAAGTTGGTCAAGCTAGGAAACAAAATCATCCTGAGTCAGGTGACCCATTTCCAGAAAGACAAATATGATATGTCTTTCCTTATATGTGGATATTAGCTGATAAATCCATAATAAGAAAGGTATAACCTATAGAACCAAAGAGGTCAGGTATAGAATAAGGTACGGGGGAGGATACTTAGATATTCCTAAGAATGAGAAATAGAATAGATGATAGTGAATAAATAGGGGGGATAGAATACAAACATTAAGTGAAGAGGGAGAGGGATAGAAGAACAAGTGAAAGAACAAGAAACAAAATTAAGAGTCATATGAGTAGTGGTATAGATACTTAATATAGTAGAAGTTCCTAAAATACGTACATCTATGAAAGTGAGTTAAACGAATTCTCCAAACAACAAGGGAGACAGAGCTCCAACTGGACTTCTTTTGTTACTGAATGAATGGGTTACATCTGAGTTGTTGGCCAAAGGAGCCTTGGGAACTCAAAACAACCCATGCTGTTTCTGTGGCCATAGGTCTGTCTCCACAAATTGCAGGTGAGATGCTATTGCTGAAGACAACATCAACACAACTCATTGAACACGGAGAAGTCAAGCAGGTGCCTACATAGGTCTTTTAACCCTTGGTACTGGAAGGTGCTACCAAAAGAGAAATATAAACACCAACCAACCTATAAATTCTTTGATCTAGAATTGTGACCTGTTTGCAATATTCGGTGCAACAGTAGCACAAAGTTTGTGGGTTACCAACCAATATTAGTTTTGATTTAAGGCTCACTCCATGAGCTATAACACATACCTGCCATCGATTGGGTGTTCAAGAATCTGAGATATGACAGCCCAGGATCTAAGAGGACTATCAAATACTACTGTTGTACATGGTAATAAAATGACTCATAATAATATTCTCCAACATTCATAAATCTGTGCCTTGCTCAGTAATCATCAGAGAAGCATTCACTTACAGCTAATGGTAACAAATACAGAGACCCACAGCCAGATATCCCTCGGAGAGTGAGAAAGCTTGGAACACTCAGACATAAATGAGATGCCTCCATTAAAATTCCTCTGTTCAAGGCTCAGGAATCTCTTCAACAGAGGATGAAGAAAGACTGTAAGAACTATTGGGATGGAGGGCAACACAGACCAAAGCCTTCTAAATACAACATAAACTCATAGAGACAGAGGCAACATGTGTAGGCCGAGCATTGTCCTGCACCAGATGGGATCCTGGTCCTGAAAGAGGAAGTAGACAAAAGCTCCATCCCTAACCCTGACACCATCACTATCTGATAACTACTTGCAAATGAAAATTTAGTTTTCTCTGAGGCAGATTCACTGGGGAAACAAACTACTCTTAAGGTTAGACCACATTCCTAGCATTAGATGACCAACAGAAAACAAACTCAACAGCTGTTTTGAAGGTTCAACGTCTCATTTTGTTGTGTCATGGATATATATATATATATATATATATATATATATATATATATATATATATTCCTTTCAAGTCCTTTGCATATATATTATGGTTTCCAATTTTGTGTTTTATGAGATTCCTGACTGTGCAAATGAGTGTGTGTCTGCATCTACATCCATTTCTTTTGCCTTCTCTAGGACCTATTTATTTTTTTTGTTTTGTTTTGTTTTTCCTATTCTGATTTCTCTGCTTTTGTTTTTCCTCATTATATTTGAATTTACTATTATCCCTTAAATCAGTTGTTCTCAACCTTCTTAATGCTCTGACCCTTTACTACAGTTCCTCAAGTTGTGGGGACCCCCAACCATAAAATTATTTCATTGCTACTTCACAACTGTAATTTTACTAGTGTCATAAATTATAATGCAAATATCTGATATGCAGGATATCTGATAGTGCACTCCTGAAATGATCATGATGTTACAGATTGAAAACCAGTGCTTTAGATGCTTGTTTTTCTAATGAGAAACAGAAATGGGGTAAATCCCGATGAGAAGAGAGGGGTGATAGAACTCATAGAAATAAAGTGAGTTGAAAATGTAATTAGCATATATTGTATGAAAAATCCATTTATAATAAAAGAAAAACTAAAGAAGGTAGCTATATATAAATTGAAAATTCATTAAGCAAAATAATTTATATTTATATATAAAATCTATTTTGTATATAGCATGTCAATTGTGCTTACATATTTTTTTTTAAATTATATGGTAAAAATTTATTGACTAAGAATTATAGCTTCACTTTAAACTAAGGCATTTACAGACATAAAGACCAGTGCTTTTATTTTTCTTCAGATAATGTGGTTTTCAGGGGAAGCTGTAGGTTTTCTCTACAAACATCTCTCTCTGCTCCTTGTCCTCTGCTTGTTAGACTTTGCCTTTTTCCTCCCTTATCAGTCAGCCTCTAAATCTGGTGCTGATCTTCAGTCAGGCCCTGTTGAAGCTCAGTGGGCATGAGACATGAGATGATGTAGTACAAAGGCCTTATGCTACAAGTGCCTGACTCAGTCTCACAGGTTTGAAAGGAACCTGATTGACACCGTGTAGTGAGCTAAATCATGGTGGTTAATGTGATGCGGGTATATGTTCTAAAATATTGGGCTACAGCTCCAAGTTTGAAATTACATTAGCTAAAAATGTGGAAGAAATGAGAAAATATCATTCACTGGAGAAAACTGGCTTAATTTTAGGATTTAATTTTAAAGCTGTTTTGAAATCACAAATACAAAGGCATAAATAAGAAAGAGCAAAAGCAAGAACAGAAGCTTCACTCCTGATCTATCTACTGTAATCTTGCCGTGGTGATCTCACCAGGGAGGGATGGAAACTGGAAATCGAATCCTATTCTAACAGATGGCCTCCCTTAACATCATTTCCATTATTTTGAATGTTTTTATTCTAATTATTTTGACTGTGGGTCTCACTCTTTATCCTAGGTGGACTTAGACCTCATTAAGTTACACTGGGCTGCCCTTGAACTCATGGCAATCCTCCTGCCTCGGTTGCCTGAGTCCTGGGATTACATGTGTGAACTACTATATCAGGCTCCATTCTGAATATGTGCACAGAATTGTCCTCATAAATCTCCTTGACCTATGTATTTACATGGAGTATGTTTGACATATTTTTGTCAAGCTATGAAAATTGTTGCACATATACCTCAGGTTAAAACCTTCAGTCTGTTTCACAAGCAATAGTATGTCTGACTTGTGGTTCTTCCCTCCTTCTCCTACCTCGTAACCTTGTCACTTTCAGTTGACTCAGACCTCCAGACACACTTCTTACCTTTTTTTCCAAGCATGTAAAACCTAAACCCAGGTTTGGCTTTTGACCTTGCCATACTGTCTGCCTGTCACAGATCAAGCAATGGCAAATCTACAAACCAAATCTGATTCCCTCACCCCCACCTGGCTTTGCACGTTAGGTTTTACAGTACCTCACCATCCAAATTCTTTTGCATATCAGTGTAGATCTTTACATACCACAGTTGCAGGGCTGAAGGGTGCAAACTGAGAACATGTGAGATGCTAAGTTTTAAATATTTATATCTAGACTTCCACTGGGGAAGTAAAAAGTTGTTATTCCCCCTAAAAAGTTCCCCCAAGATCAGTGTCTGGCTATTTCTGCCTTGTTATTCATAAGACAATTTCCTCAGTGTGGTACAATTGCACAAAGAGAGGCTTTCTCTCATTGCACAGCATAAAGTTCTTCGTTTGCATTGAACACTGTGTCATCCGTCATTGTTGTCCCCTATTGCCACTTGGCGTGATTATCTGACTGTGCTCTAGGATATGTGCCTTGAGGTTGTGTTTACATTCTTATTAAAATAATTAAAGTTATTTTTACTGTGTACTTATTTTTACTTCTGTAAAATATTTTATGTAACTTATATATACATAAAGTGAAGTGCAGCGGGACCATTAGACCAATCTTCTCTATATTTCCTCTTCTCCTGGTACTCTGCCACTGTGCATGCTACCCATTCCTGGTAATTTCCAAATTATCCCACTGCCAGTGTTCTCTTATGATCTGTACCACACACACTTCCAGCTCTACAAATTTAACAATTACACCATTGCCATCACAGCTCTCATCAATTCTCCCATCACTCCTTTCTTAAATCATCTACTCTCTTCAATATCCTGATTTTTAAAGGCATATTCATGGCTAAATAAATATAACTATTACTTAGAAGCCTTTTAGAAACCCTCTCACTCAGAGTCCAAAGCTTCTCTTCTTTCAGTCTCTCAGTCTGTAATGATGATGTACTGAGGTACTTATCATAGACTACCTTGCCAAAATATGATTGTTCAAGTACGTACATTTGATCACAGGCTCTGTTAAGAAAAAGACAGAAGCTTCTTTCTTTCTCTATCCCCTCTATAAACTCTGATACTGTCACCAAATAAACATTCAAATGCTGCCTGCACTGAACTGAACTCTTTGGTTGCCAGCAGGTACTAGATGTAAAAGGAAGGGAATTAATATAGCTGTCTACACTACTTCTAAAATAAGCAACCATCTAATAGACAATACCTGAGAAGAAAATATTGGTTGGCATTCCATTAGCAATAGAGATTTCATAAAAATGTATAGAACAACATAGACTTTTTATTTGCCATGAAGTTTTTCATGTATTTGGTTGTAGCAATGAATGATGGGTTGAGAAAACTGCTATAAAACTGTCAGTTAATTCAAAACATCCTGAGAGAGTATTTTTAACCTTCCTTCCACTGAATATTTTCTCATCTATAGCCCTTTGGACGAGGTCTTTAAGGAATGAACTCCTTCTCCTAAAATGCATACGATGTAATCAAATTTCTCAAACAATTTTGGACTGATATGAACAGGCAATAGCTGAAAAATAACTCTAAAGAAACAACTCTTTCTTTAGACTTACCATACTGTTTCAGTAGTCCTCCTTGTTTGGATGACGTAAACTAAAGACTTTATACTCTACTTCTCAAATCCCCCTCAGCTACCAATCTTTAACAAGTTCCTCTCACCATGATTATTCATGCCGTTTTTGAGTATCTAGGATATGCCATATATTTATATTAGAAAAGTAACAATTTACCACTCATTGTCACCAACTAACTTTTTAGTTATGATAATTATTATTTATATTCACACCTTTTGCATAGTACAAATACAAGTACAGTTATGAAAAGAGAAAGAGTTGGTTTTCCAGGTTTTGAGGATGATCGCCAATTAACCTATCACATGTAAGTGGCTAAGATGCTGTCTGATCAAGAGTACAAGAACAAAGACCATGCTGACATACTGACATATTGAGTATCTCAGCTATCAAGGATTTCCTAGCCAATATTACTACCTAATTACAAGTACCTGTTTCACAAGTGCACCCCTTTTCTAGATATGACGAACATCAAGCTGAACAGGAATATGAATTACAATTAGAGTAGTGTAGTGTTTTGTAGCAGAGGCATGGCTTGGTCTCCAGAACAGGCAGGGAGCTCACATTCCTGTATACTATATTTTTGTGCATAAATTGGTGAGGTAAAATAGAATTTGTCTCTTCTATTCATAGAACAAATATAAGCAAGACTGTATTGAATTGCTTAAAGGATTTGAATGGATCAAAGCTTATCCTCTAGAAATGGAGAAAGCAAAGAAAGTAGATGAATATGCCAGTAATACTAAGTACCTACAGCACCCTTGCAGCATCTAGTTTAAGTATCTGACTAATTGCATAGATGTAATCCTTGTCAAGCAGAACACAGATAGCATGAATAAGGTGGAGAAAAAAGTGTATTTCCATGTTATTCCCAAGTGAGCAGAGATAAAATGTTTCTGACCAATTTTGGGAAATTGCACTGAAGTCCAAAACTACTAGAAAGTGGTAAATAATTGCAGAGTCCTGCCCTGCATAATGTTTCGATGTCAATCTCTTGCATTGCTTTCCCTTGTCTTTGCACTTAGGTTAGAAATGAATTTTAGTATGTATCAGACGATGGCTTTATCTGAAATCAAAGGGAGGGGAGGCCCTCTCTTGTGGAGGCTCAATGCCTCAGTGTAGGGGGGTGCTAGAGTGGTGAAGTAGGAATGGATGAGTGGGTCGGGGAGCACCCTCATAAAGGCAAATGGGAGGGGGAAGAGGAGGATGGGATGCAGGAGTTTGTGGAGGGGAAACCTGGAAGCGAGATAACATTTGAAATATAAACAAATAAAATGATTAATAAAAAGAAATTATTTTTAAAATTAATTCGTTGAGAGTTTTATAAAACATATTTTGATAATATGAACTCAATATTACCAACCATTTCCACATTCATCAACTCCCTACTTATCCACTCTATTTTGGGACTTATTTTTTAAAAAGTCTTTGAGACCATTTTTTGCTGTTCAAATATTATTACACAGGTGGTCTTAGATGAAGAGTGGTAAATTTACTCTTCGAGAAAACTGATTCTTCCTCTTCTGGTAGCTAACAATTGCCAATAGCTTCCTGAATAAGGGTGGATTGTATATTCAACTCTCCTAGTCTGGCAAGGGATTAAGAAAGTTTCGCACATAGTATCCAAATGATATGAAGAAGCAGTATGTGAAGCTGCTCTTTTGTGAGCAGAAGATACTATTTCCTTGTAATCAATTATCACCATCTTTCCATGCCATCTTCCACAATGGATACTGAGATCTGGGTGGGCAGAAAGGGGTAGAATATATGTTTCACTTAGGGCTAAGTATTCTATAATCTCTTATCCTCTAAGCCTAGGTCAATTGTGGGGCAGCCTGTTAATTGCCAACTACTACAATACAAGCTTCTCAGATGGGACTTGAGAGATGTACTACTGATCTATGGGATATAATGATAAGTCATTAGGAGCTGGTTTATTACTATGCCCATTTAGCAGTATAACAGTATTTTGCTCTCCAATGAGACCTATGGACTATCTAACTATAGGTACTTATCTTGATTATATAGTTCCAGGTATGTGTTTCATCTGGTAGAGCAAGTATTAAATCGAATCAGAAAGCTGTTGGTTACTCCCATTATGTTTATGCCACTATAGTACCACTGGGCATGTCTTACCAGGTCAGTAATTATTGTAGTTCAAAGGATTTGCAGTTGTATAAGACCAGTGATTACTTTTCTCCTCTGCTAGCATACATAGCACCTTTCAACCCTAAAAACTGACAATAAAGATGAAGGTCCATACTAGCTTGATTTCTCCATGTTATTTGACTCAAATTTATGGTACTTTCAGCAACAAGGTCTTATAGAAACCAGAGGTTCACACAACTATGATTTGCCTCAGCCAATGTATGGGGGAACCATTGCTTAGGAAAGTAAACCCACTAGGACTGGGTCACAAACCTAATGCTATTACTAGGGTTCACTACTACTCTGTAATTCTACAATACATGGAAGAGATAATTCTCTAATTAGATATAAAATAGTTATAGGATAAAAGTATAAACAGGAGCAGCAAAAGGTTATGTTCAGTTTATTGTAACTTGAGTACTAATGCTTAAAACTCTCAAATATATAATACTTCCTATTCTTTGACTAATCAGCCTTTCCTTTGAAAATTATTATTTTTATTCTTGGACAATTTCATACATATACCTAATGTATTTTAATCATATTTACCCTCACTGTTATGTTATGCCATTTCTACTCACACTGCATACTCTACTTATTCCCCCAAAGCCCCTTTACCACTTTCATGACTTTTGTGACTCACTGAGTTTAATTAGGTTTTCTTGTATGAATGTAGGTGTCAGTTTATTTACTTGGAGACTGGGCAACTTACGAGTCACTATATCACTGAAGAAAAGGACTCTTCTCTCAGCTACAATTTAGTGCTCATAATTTCTCATGGAGGGTAGGGTCTGGTAAGTCCATCTCCCATTGTGATGGGATATTGACTGTTTATCTAAACCTGTACTAGCCTATAGGTAACCATCAATTTTAGGTTTACCTATCAAAGGCCTTCATATCATAGAGGCATTGATTTGACTTCTAGTTGCTCATACATCATCTTCCTACCCCACCAAGAAATCAGTTGATTTTCCTAAGACTTCATTTTCTATCTCCAAAATGTGCATAATTATAATAAAACCTATTTCATTTATAGGGAATATTGAAATGAAACAAATTACATGGATTTCCATACATACTCAGATAAAATTTTCCTTAATAATTTATGTTTTCTACATAACCTTTTTCATGGTTTCCAAGCAGTCTTCACTGTTAAGTGTTTTGAATTGCTGCTATTTTGGTGAGATAAACAAACAGCTACTAAAAGTTCATTAAATTCTCTCTAAATAAGTATTCAAATAACCCAAACAGGTTCTAATTAAATAACACTAGCTAACACTCACTGTATTTTTATCAGGGTTCTGCCCTAAGCATTCCAAATGCTATCTCACATAATTTTCCAAAACTTTAAGGCTGATATAAGTAATTCTACTTTGTAGAAAAGGAAATGAGGTCAGAAATTTATAGAGATTAGCTTTTTTTTTTTTTTTTTTTTAATCCAAGGTCACAAGGCTAAAGGGACAACCTAGGCAGCTTGCTGTCACAAACTTGTATGTGCTTTTGTTATATGGCATCAGAATGGTGGGAATTATGGAAGAAAAAGGTACAAAAGCAAGGTCCTCAAATACAAATGATAGAGGACTCACATTGAGCAGAATTATTTGTGAAATGAATTGAATAATAAAAATAAAGCAGACTCATTCTTTCCATATCATCTGCACTGCTATGCAAGGTATTATGGTATTATGCTTTGCAATATTAATGGGCATGAACAAGAGTTTTGCATAATTCAGATGCCTCTAGGGAAGCAACTTCAAATCATTCCTATTTTATGTGCTTTTGGTCCCTTAATCCAGTTCTTTCGAAGAAGAAAATGACCACAAAGGGTTGACAAATTCAGTTGTGAAAGAAATGGAGAAAACTAAGCAATCTGAACAATAGAAAGTAGCATGTGTTATGTCTCATCTGAAGTCACTGAAAAAGAAATTTGCTCTAGCACTTATAGTAAAATATGAGTACGACCAATGTGATTACCTGGAAACAGTAGATATTAAAGAAATAGTTTTATATTGTTAATCATATAGCTACTTTGTAGAGCTAATTATTTCAGGTTTATTAGTATGAGTGAGGAAAATGCTTAGCCACTGGGTTTATTCATGATACAACATAATAACCACATATATATCTTCCAAACTGTTTAAAGGTATAACCTGAGGTTTACCAAGTAGTGAAATATTTCAACATAGTACCATTAATGGGAAAATACAAATTTATGAACAAATATTTTCCATTGTATTCTTGAAATTTAAATCTATATGAACAACAATTATATTTTGAACATTAATGTGACTTTAGGAGTACTGAATTTCCATCCTATTTCATAGATTTTAAATGGGATAACTTAGAACATGGCAGGACTACAAATGACATTGTTTAGACTAACATAGCATGTCAGAATTATCCTAGTAGCATTAGGAATTTTCTGAATATTCAGATTCCAGCTTATGCTTTAGTAACCAACATTACATGTTTCAACAGAATATATGAATTAGAATTGGTTCCTTAATGCTGCAATTATTTATGAAGGTCTCACTCCCAAAAGACAAAAGCTTAGAAAAAATTATTCAAATCACTGGATATTAGCAGAGAAATTCAAACTTGCCCTCTAGTTACTCAGTTGTAATCTGTATCATGAAAAAAGGTAAAGACAGTAGAGAAAACAGGATTGCAAAGGATAATAGAAAATCTGCATCTGATATTGTATAGATATTGTAAAATTTATTAATTCTACTTTTCTCTTAGGGAAAAGAAGTTATCTCTCACTAACAAAATAAAAATGACTAAGAGTCTGGTCATATTTGCATAAGTAACTTTACCAGTTTTTCATATTTTTTCAGGCAAGAGATAACTCAATTACATATATAGTGAAAATTCAGTATCTTACTGAGTCACCCCCTAAGATTTACTTTTTTGAGCTGGCATATTACAACCTGGTAGGGAACTATCAGCTTCCACACTGGGGAAGGAAAGTACAGATACATCAACGGAACAACCCAGTGCTGGCCATTACAATATTCTTGGCATGCTGGATATATAAATGACATTCTGAAATATACCATAGAACAACAGAACCTAAGTTTATTCTTTCTTTTCAAAATCAGTAGCGGGAGACACTGCCTAGTTTCTTTCCAAATCTGTTCATCTTCTTCCTGGGCTCAATACTGATACTATTTTCACATTATTTTTGCAGTCACAGACTCATGTCACATGTCACAACTAACAGACTATAAAAATCAATGCATACTACTTTTAGGCTTCGCTCATGACAAATCCTCAAGAGCAATACTTATTCCATATCTACCAATTAAATACCTAAGATGTTCTGAATACAAAAATATGGAAGAAAACTTGGTTCTCAGATGATTTTAAACAGTCCATTTTTGGGCTGTAACATAATAAAAAGTAAACTTCTACTACAGGAAGCCAGCAAGATATGGGAGCTTACTAGTCAAAATAGTTAATGTTGATCACTTAGAACATTATTTTATATACAAATTCATAGTTTGAACAATAATTGGAGTTTATATTTCACAAATGTGAGCAGGCTGAACTAATACCAGTACAAATGAAAGAGACAGTGTGTCTAAGAAATGCATTAAGACATATATAATCATAGGACATAAATATATTAAGTTCTTGAGATCACTTTAAAAACAGAAGAAAAAAAAAGATTGGATAAAGTAATAACAGGAACAGGCTGTCAAGTCAGAGACATACAAACTCAAATCACCAATCTTTGTTTTGAAAACCTGAACAATGCTAGGCAGTGGTGGCGCATGCCTTTAATCCCAGCACTTGAGAGGCAGAGACAGGCGGATTTCTGAGTTCGAGGCCAGCCTGGTCTACAGAGTGAGTTTCAGGATAGCCAGGGCTACACAGAGAAACCTTGTCTCGAAAAACAAAATAAAAAATAAAAAGAAAGAAAGAAAGAAAACCTGAACAATTTGAACAAATTAGAAAACAATTATTTGTATACCAAAAAGATACTATGAAATTACATAAGGCGACTTTGTGAAAACTTGATATGCACATGTACTTTAGATGATACTCAAAAGATACCTAATAAACGATAGCTATTGCAGGGGCCACTGTTGACAGACATTAAATTAGATGGTTCAGAGAACAACTGCTAGCTCAGCCCAACAAACCAAGATTAGTAGAGAGAGACTGGTATCTCCATGAATGCCAGCTCAGATAGACAGTTGGTAAGAAGCCAATATTCCTTCACACTATGTTTATCACATTCCTCATGAGACTACATAAACACTACCTTGAAAATCAGAACTTTGTAACTCCATACTAAAAATATTCTTCAGTGAAATAGTTACCATATTCAAGTATTTACCATTGTCTGTACCTTGAGCTGTTACTGATATTTTAATGGATCTGACTGTAACTTTTCCTGTCCCATTAAGAGACTTACTTCGATCAGTAATGATTGTTCTAGCTTCTTGATTGCTGGTTTTGTTTTTCAAATTCTGCGCAGCAGTAATGAGTTCTTCCAACTGGGGGCGTCTCTGTTCCAAATCTTGCAGTGTTGCCTGAAAGAAAAAAATATCTCTTGCATCAGGAGTTCTTCAACATTGTATCCTCCTTTTATACGGCATAAAGGAAAAGTGCTATTCTTCAAACCAGCCGAACACTTTTAGAAATAAAAATATGTAACTGGATATGAATCTCCAGTTTGCAAGGCTTTATAGAAAAATTACTAAATGCCAAATGTGTTTCACTCTTAGACACTAGATGATTTCCAATGAAAATCTTAAGAGACTTGCCTCTCTACCTAAGAACTAACAGGGAGTCATTTCCTACTATCTACTTTCATATAAATCAATTTATAAAAAAATTATAATTTTGACTTATGACAGCATATTTTAAAAGGGTTGGTTATATTTGTAACCTCATCAAACAGAAAAATATATATATATAAATATAATAGAAAAATCCCATACATCATTTAAGATATATTATTTAATTTCTTTGTAATTGAAATTCACCACAAATAATATGATAAGGTGATACATATGAACTACAGCATGTTTCCTTAAAGTTGCCTGACCATAAAAATTACCAAACTTCTTTGATGTATTTCAGGCCTAATGAGTTAATAAAGAACTGGTAATACTCACTTGTAATAAATTCTCTACTTTACCATATTATTATGGATGTTTGCATAGCAACACATAAACACTAATCCTCAGAGTCTTCCTTTATATAAATATTTTGGTTTATATGTGGTGTATATGGTATATGTGTATATACATGTATGTAGATGCAGCCACCAATCTATGTGTACATTGAGATCATAGTGTCAGATGTTCTCATCAGTCTCTCTCTACCTTATTACTTTGAGACAGGGTATTTACAAGAATGTACAGATCATGATTTTCAGAAAGCCTCAGTTATCCTTTTATCTTAACCCCTGGAAGATGGAATCCTAGAGGCTGGACTAGAAACTCAAATCTTTATGGTTATGCAACTAGTACGCTTAAACACTGAGCCACCTCTCAAATGTTCATATAAATTAATAATCATAATTTTGATTTAATAGTGTTATTTTGTACCATGAAAGATAATGTCAACATTAAAAACAATTAAGTTCATTCTTCATATATAAGAACGTTCTTTTGTCTTCAATCATCAATCTCTTCTATTTGCCACACTAGTCTCTATATTCAATGGCCCAAATCTTAATAATAAGGACAAATGTGTGAAAAATTATTAATCTACCCCATTCTGGTTCCAAAATTTATTATATTTTAATTTGGTAAAGTAAACAATAATTACTATTAATTAAAACCACTCTGGCAGATGTTATATATAGATTTTTATTTTTATTTTATTTTTGCCCTTAGTCCATAGGCTATCTAGTTCTACTTGGTCATCCAAGCAGTATTGGGTATGAGCTTTATGTCATGGAGTAGGCTTTAAATAAAAACAGATATTGGTTGGTTACTCCCACAAGCTTTGTGATACAATTACACTAGTATATCTAGCAAGAAAGATACCATTGTAGATGAGAAGATTTGTGGCCGAGTTGGTATTTATGTTACGTCTTTGGTGAATGTACAATACCTACCAGTACCAAAGACACTATCACATATGTATTTATGTTCAGGGTGATTTTTCTGAATTCAGCATTGTTTTAGCTATCCTGGTTGTTGTTGTTTTTGTTTTTGTTGTTGTTGTTGTTGTTGGTGGTGGTGGTGGTACTTGTACATTTCCATATGAACCTGAAAATTATCCTTTAAAGATCTGTGAACAATTGAAAATCTGTTAAAATTTTGGTGGGGATTGCATTGAATCTCTAGACCGCTTTTGGTAGGATGGTCATTTTTACTATATTAATCCTACTGATCTTTCTATCTTATGATATCCTCTTCATTTTCTTTCTTTAGTGTTGTAAAAGTTTTGTCATACAAGTCTTTCTTTCTTTTCTTGGTTAGAGTTACTCCAAGATATTTTATATTATTTGGGACTATGGTGAAAGGTGTTATTTCCCTGAAGTCTTTCTTTTTATTTTTTAATTTAAATTTGAGTCTTGCTACCCCCTCAGTCCCTCTCTTACATATCCTTACTCCTTTCTTCCTCCTCCTTGCCTCCAAAGTAGATACTTACACCCAATCATTGAGTTGAATTCACCTAGAGTATACCTAGGGTTGAAATAGGGGAAGGATTGAAGGAGCTGAAGGGAAGAGCAACTCCATAGGAAGACCAGCAGTCTCAACTTACCTAGACTCCAGGGAGCTCCCTGAGACAGCCACCAACCTGATGCTTTTTCAGTCCATTTGTCATTTGTACATAGGAGGCCTACTGATTTCTTTGAGTTATTTTTGTATCCAACCACTTTGTGGAAGGTGTTTATCAGCTGTAGGAGTTCTCTGTTAGAAATTTTGGGGTCACTTATGTATATTATCTGGAAATAAAGATCCTTTGACTGTTTCCTTTCTGATAACAGTAAAGATCCTTAGTTAGGCTACTTGTTTCCTTCCTCAGAGTAGCCTATGAGCTGCCAGAAAGTGCATGAATAAAGCAATGAGTGGAGGGAGGGGTATTAGAAGGGAAAGACTGTGTAATCCCCTGGGGAGCTGTGTATGGGGAGAAGCGAAGCTACTTCAGATGGTCTGCTACAGAGTTGGTGATGAGATTGGGGGTTAATTAGATTTGTGAAGAGGAAGAAGTGCAGACTTTCAGTTAGACTACCTGCCAGAGTATATCTTTTATTTTTGTTCTCTTAATAACAAATCTAGAAATTGTCAAACTTCAAATGCAATGCTAATAAGAGTGAAAGATGAAATTCGGTAGCTAGAAATAGTTCTGGACCTTATTTATCTCTAACACTCAAAATCATTTCTAAAGATTTTGGTTTTGGAAAAGGCAAAGCTGGATCATTCTGTCGTATTTCCTTTGTGAATGGATAAGGGTATCAGGTTTCAGATTTAATCTCAATGACTTCTGGTAATATTAAAATAGAACGAAAAACTTGTTCAAACATTGTACATTTATTTAGAGCATTTCTTTCTGTGTGCATTGAAAAATCAGAGGGGCTAACTTTTAACAAATCTCCCGCATTTGTAAGTTGTGATTGCTCAGAAGAAAAATCCAATTTTCAGGTTTCTAACTTTTATGGTTTCTTTATATAAAAGTGTGTTTGAAATATGGAACAAATTGCCAAAGACAGCTATTGAAGTAAGTAGAATAAGTAAGTTGGACGGTGCTGAACAAATTTTAAAGTGGGAACTATAGTTGCTGACAGATTTTATAAAACGAGACACATTCCAGTATTAGAATGCTAAAGTTGGTAATCTGTGACACAGCAAGCTGATCTTTCCTCAACTGCAGGATTGTAGTTATTAGATTATATACTTTTAAAATGTTACCCTGAAACTACAGATAAAGTCAAATACTCATCTCAAATTTGATAAAGAAACAAATATATGTAGTTAAAATGAAAAGTTTATTTATATTATTCATTCATATTAGTACATGTGTTTTAAATCTCTAGGTATTCTAAGGGTTCTGGATGTATCAGTGAACAATGTATTTGCTATGGTTGCATAACTAGTGAAAGTTAGTTTTAATACTTGACAATTTTTGGATTAGAAGTAACTACCAGATTATTGTTCTTCAATTTCATATTGAAGGTTAATATCAGTATTTGCTTTTTACTTGCAGGTATATTACTTGATGTTTGCTCTATTTCTGTTTACTTTTGAGATTTTTAAGTTCCCTTGAGAAGTGTGTTGTAAAAGTAACTCCATCAACTTTCGCTTGAACTTTCCCAGACTTTAAATTAATCCTGACCACAAGGAACAGCTTTTACTGCTGAAATTAGCAAGCATGTCAATTTAGGCTTAAAACAAGCCATTTTCTCCTCTGATGAACAGAATTCATCTCAGGTTATTGTGAAACCTGTTCTCTAGTTGAGCAATTCTCTAATTCTGCTGACAGACACATGCTTTGTAAGCACCTAAGAAAATTATAAATGACATCCTTAAAAAAAAAAAATCTCATAAAAATGGAAGGACCTTCACATTTGCAATATAGCCTGGCATTTCTGAGCAAACTCACAAATCTTTATTACATTCATTGGTCAAGACATACAAACATCCATTTCAAAAAGTCTGTATAATGATGTAGTTTGCTTTGGAACTCAGCAGAATATTAATGTTCTTCTTTTAATGTAGTTTTTCTGTACAGTAGAATAAGAACATGCTTTGATTTTCTTTCTTTTTTATTTTTTTCATAGAAAACAAGGAAATCACAAATATTTTCATTTATATATTATAAAATAACAACTGATGATATTTTATGTATATTTTATTTAATTGGTTTTTATAATTTCTTAGACTCAGAAATGTAAATGAATTCCACAACTTGTCAAATGCAAGGAGTTTTATTTGCCTCCTATAGAGCTACTCAAATGTCAGAAAACACTTTAGATTAAATCATTATTCAAAGTACCTACCTCCTAAATATCTATCTTCCAAATTCTTTTCTCTGCCCCAATATGCTGTGCTTATGAGATGCTACCCTCTCAAACACACTATGACTCTAATCTCCATCCTCAGAGGAATGTCAGGGGGTCTTTGTTATTCACTTTTCTCACTGAAACTTTACTTATGTTAACAGAGTAGAATGGTAAATGCTCATGTTTATTTCTCTGCTGTGAGTCAAGATTTTTACTGCATAAATAATTTACATGAACAAAACTAAAGCCTTTAATGATTAACAGTACTTAAGCATGATAATTTATTGTATCTACATGGATTCTATCATTCTGCAATAAACAAAACAGAGGGAAAGGAAGGAATTGATGCTACTTCTAAAGAGACCTAAGGCAGCTATCAGGCTTTACTACAAACAGCTTACCCCTTGGAGATGAGAATTCATCATGGATTCCACTAGCTGAGCAAAGGTGGAGGGGGAAAAAAAAAAACTTCAAATACAAAGTGAATCAGAACTCTTTAATCCTACTAAATCCCACCAGGGTTGAGGGAAATGGTTATAAATAGTAATCCTATAAAAAAGGAAGTTAAACAGTGAAAGTATATATTCTATAAACTAGGTCATTTTAGGTTCTCAGAAAAAATTCTATTATCACACCCGTTTTAAAAGGATTATACCAAAATAATACTAAAATAGAAAAATCTAGAATGAACTGAATATTCATTTCTTCTATATCTAAGGAAAGACCTTAACCAAGATTTCTTTTCTATTAAACATTCATAATATAATTTCAATTACAACAAATGTTTATGGTGATTTTTAATGTTGCCATTTTAAAGAAACAAACATGAATTAAGCTTAAATATACTGATAAGTACTTTATATAACTTTAAAAATACCCATACACATTGCAGAGGTAGACTAGTTTACGTTGCCTTGTCATATATGGAAAGGGATAAGCCTTTGGGTAGGACAGATACTATAGCCTTTTTATAGCTGAAAAAGGCTTTATCATTGTTTATGCTACATCAGTGAAAACTTTACTTTGCTTTGTAATCTTCCATGTAGTAAGCTGATTCTCCAAATAGATTGGCTGAATGCAAATTTGCCTTTATTGCCCTCCAGTTCTTCAGTTCTTACACATTAAACACATTTCCCTATGTGGTATAACTTTCCTACTTATTCTCTAAATGATCAGCATGTCTACTGATAAGTTCTTCATAAGCACTTCTTAATCACTAACTTGGTTATCCTTTAGTTTGTTGTTCATCAAAGACATTATTTATTAAAGAACATTTTCATGTGATTTCAAACTTTCAGGAACACAAGGAATGTCAAAGAACTCCCTTGTTCTCTTCACCCAGATTTATAGAAAAAATATTGCTACATCAGTCAATGTTTGTATGTGTGCTTGTGTGTCTATAAAATCTGCACACAAAATAGTACAGTTCTTTTTCTGGACAATGTGATAAAAGTTCCAAACATGTCTCATAAAAGTTCCAAATATGTCTCTTAAGCAAAGTATTGGTAATATATGTCTGTAATTCTAGCATTTGGAATACTGAATCAGGAGGATTGGCCTGAGTTTCAGGCAACCATGGGACACATAGTGAATACCATTTCAGTCAGAGCTACATTGGAAGACATGATTTCAATGCTGAACTTCCTAGATTTGTCTTTTCCAGTTTTCAGAGAACATATGTTTTATGTGCGTATTTCTCTATCCTATATAGTTCCATGGTTTGTTTTATGTTTGTTTGGTTGCTTCTTGTTTGTATGTCTATATGTTTGTTTTGGTTTTGCTTTTGTTTGTTTGGTCTTCTCTTCTCTTTTCTTTAATTATCTTTTCTTTTCTATTTTCTTTTCTCATTTCTGCTAATACCCCAGGTTATATACTTAGGCTTAAAGATCCAGAGCTAGAGCTAGGCTTTCCAAGTAAGATGGATTCTGGTGGTCTTCAGGATTTATTTCTAAAGAGCAAATCCTTTCCTATATATGATCTTAGCTCAGTTTCTAAGCCAGGACATTGAACATAGCTTTAGTAATTTAAACTTACCCACCTTTCTTATTCTGAATATGATAGTAACTCCACCAATGGCCTTTAGAGCTATCCTTTTTTTATTTCCTGGGCTAAGCTCATGAACAGGATTTAGGTTTCATGTTTTCTTTGTCTTCATTTATCTAAACTATGCATATGTTTTCTTTGACACTGATCTTTGTGGTAGCTTGAATATGCTTGGCCCAGGAAGTGACACTGTTAGAAGGTGTGGCCCTGTTATAGTGGGTGTGATCTTGTTGGAGAAACTGTGTCACTGTCAGGGTGGGAAATGAGACTCTCCTCCTAACCACATGGGAGTCAGTCTTCTCTTAGTGGTCTTCAGATGAAGATGTAGAACTCCCAATTCATTTCTGTCCTTATAAGTGTTGACTTGGTCATGGTCTCTGATCACAGCAGTCAAACCCTAACTAAGACAATCCTGTTGGTACTTCTGAAAATCAAACATTAACTATTTTGTGCACTGTCTCCTAATTAGACTTTCAGCAAATATTATTTATTATTTCTGATGTGAAACTGAAGAAGGCATATGGTGTGGTATAATGAAGAAGGCATAGGGGATTTATCAGTGAAGAAGAAAGACTCCCTTACTCTTATGGTGATAATGGGGCCAAAGTGTAAATAAGACATCAACATGGGTATTATAATAGGGGGAAAAGTGACACATGATAAAGGTATCCAAGCAAATTTATGGATCAAGGGACACCTTCTTAAGGAGTAGGTAGCTTCAATGGCACTT
The DNA here is from genome assembly GCA_019843965.1 of Rhynchomys soricoides. NCBI lineage: Eukaryota > Metazoa > Chordata > Mammalia > Rodentia > Muridae > Rhynchomys > Rhynchomys soricoides. The sequence goes on from JADRCH010007474.1 coordinate 1,631,259, forward strand.
TTCTCTATCCGCATTTCACAAAATGATATAATTGCTGTTACTAATAGCCACCGAGATGACCATGAAAAAATGCATAGGCCTTTAACTTCTAGGAAGTGACTGAGGACCTTTGCTTTCTACAGAATGTTTTTCACCAGTTTCTTCATGTGGTGGATATAGTAGAAACTTTTCTTGGGAAACTCTGAACTCTAGATTAATGATTCCCAAACAATTTTGCAAAGGTGGCATATTTCCACACAACCTTCTATTTCTTTCATATGATGTCAGATTCATATTTAGTTTCCAATGGCTCTGTAACATTCCCAAGATTCTTTCCAATTTCTTTATGTAAATATTTTTCCTAATATTTTTTCTTTTTGTTTTAATATGACACATGTGTTTTGGGGTTATAATATACCCACTTCTGTACCTTTAGATGTTAAGCTTCTTATTAACACACTTTCAAATATATGGAATATTGCGATTCCATGATATTTTAATGTATTTATCAATTACTGGGCACTAGTAAACATGACTCTTGACATATGTTTTATGGGTTGATCATTCAAGGTCCAATTGAATTATATTAGTATTTTCAGTTATCTCTTTTTATAAATCATTGTTTTTTAATTTAAATTTGTAGCCATTAATAGATTCAAAATGTAATTAAGATAAACACAGGTTCCCATTTTGCTCATGCAGCTTAAAATCTCTCCTATATCAAAGAATTAACAAAGAATTCTTTGTATGTAACAACCATTAGACTGGTTGGACAAAGTAATAAAAGATAATGAGCATGTAATACAAACGTATTACAACCTCTTTAAGCAATAATTTCCCTCAGTAGACTGAAGCCTCAAATGGGGTCAGCTTCCATGAGCTTGGAATGCATGGAAAGGGTCCCTACATTCATTTTTGACTTACAAACTTTTAAATATGGTTTTTAAGAAAGGATTTTCCCTTTTATATCAGGGTCCTACAAATTATATACTTTACCTTGATCATAAAACTCTTGGGTTGGTAAAGAATAAAAGTTATGCTTTTTAAAGAATGTGATAATTGTTAATTATTTAACTATTAATTTTATTTAATTTAATTCTTAATTATTTAAGTAATCATTGAAATGTGTCATGTGAATGTATTTTATTTAGTTCCTGGAGATGTATTTCAATATTTGAGAAGATCAATCACAAGCTTTAAAAAGTATATGCTTAGGGTAGAATTGCCTTCGAGAAAATATTATATACTGAATTAGTCATGTTTTTCTTTGTTTTTGCAATAAATATGACTCCATTTGAACTGGGATGATGAAACTTTTTTTCTAGACCTTGAAAAAGTCTGGGAACAGTAATCAGAAACTGAAAAACAGCTATAAAGAGATGATTTAGTAATGGGAGCTGTGGAAATCACCCAAGGGCACCAACTATCAATGGACTGATTCTCTTCCCTTGTGCTCATTTGTTGGAACAAATCAAGGAGACTTTGGCAATGGATGAGTCCATTACTGGTCAAGTGAAGTGCTCAGGGTAGGAAGGGAGTTGGAGACTGGAATGTAACAAGCAAAGGCCAAGAAAGATAACCAAAGTGAATGGTAATGACATTAACAACACTCAAAAATGAATGAAGTAAGGACTGCACTGCATTTAAACCTCAGAAAATTAGCATAAGGCACAAGAAGAACATTATAAGGAGCAGAAAGCATGCGTAAGTCAAAGGAATAAACTAAAGTTTCAAATGAGCTTCATTTGGCCTAAGAGTCTTTGAAAATAATGATATATAAGCTTATAGAAAAGCAGTTTTTAGTTTGTTTTCAATTATTCCGTAATTGGAACATAATAATTATTCTATGGCTGGCCTTAGAAAACAGTTTGAATGGATTATATGACATAAACAGTTAAGGAAAAATAAATTTTGGAAGAACTAATGAAACTATAGAACAGACTTTTAGTACTTTGGTGTAAAAATGATATTTGTATAGCATTAAAAGAAAGATATAACAGTTATTAAAGACACTACCATAAATTGCTAAAAATTTTGAATTGTTAGCAGGATAGTATGTGGAATATATTTCCCTGATCCTTTATAACAATGATTTTGTATTTGTTAGGAGTTTTAGAGTCGTAAAAATTGTTAGCCTATCAAATTAAATCCCTCCCCTGAATAGTTTAATGGCAAATTAATCAACTATTAGTATGTCATTTTGATAGAAAATTCTTTTCCCTTTCAAAAAAATAAGACAGTGCATTTCAAGCTATTGTGAAACAGGAAATCCAAAGGGCTTGTCAATTCATAAATCCCTTCACATGCAGAAAAGTAAAAGCCTCAGTTATAAGAGCCAGGAAGTAATGAGTTCTAAGTGGGGATCACACAGTATAATTCCAAAGTCAGGAAGAGAGAATTTTAGGCTACAATTTGTTGATAATGATTTGCAAATACATTTCTAAACTGATAACAAAGCAGGCTGATATTTTTAGCTATTCAATATTAGATCTATTAGTTATTCTACATTGTTCACATTTCTTGAAATCCCATTGTTCTGTAAATTTGGCATATTAACAAAGGCTAACTGGGACTTTTAAAAGACAGTGTTGTCATGTGTATCACATTTGTCAACTTCTAGTGTATGAGCCAGTAATAATAATTGGTATAATATTTTCTCTTTATAGATAGCTTAGAATAAAGAAAAAACAAACCAACATGTGAACATATATATTTTGGGATTAACTTTCTCTTTTTTAAATTAGTATTAATATCTATTTCATCTTGAATAGAACCATTTTGGAATCTTTCTAACTTCAACTCATCAAGATAAATTATTTTATCTATTCAGAGTACCCTATAAAGCAAAATCAGTAATATTCATGCCACATTAAAAAAAATAGAGGATAAATCCCAAATTATGCTCATCAAAATGTAACCATCAGACAGCATTACTTATCTGCTCCCTGGTGCAAACTATCCTTTGTTGTTCATATTAAAAATGCTGCATAAAACCCACTGAAACCCCAAATAAACAAGGCTAAAAATTGATAGTAATTATGTCTTGATCAATCATGGGCAGAAATAATTATTGATAGAATTGCATGAATAATATATAGAAGTGAGAACTGTGCCTTGTGACTCATGCTGGATGATATAAAACAGAATTCTCAGTGAAGTTACTGAACATGCAATTCAACTGGGGAGATGACCAGAAGATCCACAAAGGTGTGCTTACACACGTAGTTATGCACTAACAGAATGTATTAGGCAAATGATCAAAGAAACTGTCTACAGAGCACAGACTCTATCCTAAAGGGATGATGAAGAATGAAATTTTGATGTGATTATGTCCGGGACAAGTGTCATAGGATAAGCCAAATTCTGAAGTTGGAGGATAAATAAGATTATTAATGACTCTGTGATGCGAGAGAAGAAAGTACAGGACAAAAAGTGAACTGAGCCTAAAGTGTCATGCTAAGAATACCGAAGAGTTATTGCAAAGAGTAGGAAGACTAGTTTGGTTGTTAGCAGAATTATAACTTTGCTAAAGTTGGGCAGGGACCAGAAAGTGAAGGTTGTGAACAATAAAGGAGAAAAACAACTACGGGAGTGGGGAATTATTGGAGCAGAAGATGTTATAATAGAAGTGACATTTCAGAAATACTACCCTTGTACCACAGCCTCTACCATCTGTGTCGTGAGGGAAAAGAAAAGCAAGTAGCAGGAGAAAGAAAAGCTCTCCCTAGTCCTTGATTAAGTTTCTTGTCCTGAAAACAAGTCACACAAGGCCAATAATTTCCTGTGCATTCTTGCTTATAAAAATAAAACTCAACTGCACATGGATAAAATAAATTCAGCTTGACTGTTCAAGAGAAATATTAAAGAATTTTGCTGACTTCATTTGTAATAATGTTTTAAAATAAATGTGGGTAGAGACGGGAGTTTTAAATTAGAAAGAATAATCAATTCTTAAGTTGATGCTTTAAAGAATAAACTGACTACTGGAACATGAGAGGAAATGGAAATTTCTCCAGAAATAAAATGTCAAAGATGATCATCAGCATGAATAGGAAGTATCAGGGTAACGTTTTGATATCTCATTTTGTGAAGCTAATGTCTCAATATCTTTTAATATTTATTGCTGAATTGAGATCTATACTATTTAATAAGAATTGAGTGCTCAGCTCTCACATTTTTGAAAGCAGTATAGGAAGAGTTTACTAAACTCTTCAAATATTAGGTGTCAATCAGATAAAATATTGTGTTATAATGTATTTGGCGAAATGGTCAGCTATTAAAGTCCAATACTCATGGCCAAGCCAAACATTTAGCCTTATATTCTCTCTCTCTCTCTCTCTCTCTCTCTCTCTCTCTCTCTCTCTCTCTCTCTGTGTGTGTGTGTGTGTGTGTCTGTGTTCGCGTGCATATGCATGCGAATCTAAGTGCATGTGTGTTCATGAATGCAAAGAGGAGAAAAGTCCACTTTGGGTGCTTTCTACTTTACTTTTTGAGACAAGAGTCCTGTATTGAAACTAGAGATCACTGTTTTAGATACAGTGCCTGGACTACCAACCCCCACTAAAGAATAGGCCTGTCTGTACCCATACCTAACATTGAATTGTAAACATCTATCACCACATTTGGCTTTGTGGTGTGGGTATTGGAGATCTAAAATTGAGTGTTCATGATTGTGTATAGACTATGCTATCATCTCAGCCCCATGGCTTTCATGTTTTAAAACTAATTTAGAGACACTATTTATTTAGGTACTGAAACCAGAAACCTGGAACTAATTATCAAGTGAAGTTATGATTGAACTGATAAAGAGCAATAGATGCTACTACTCTGTGGCAATACCTATAGAAAGCAAGAGAAGTAGATGAATGAATAATTCTTTAGTGGTGATTATAGTAATGTGCACAGTTAAACAGAAGAGCTCAAGCCATATTGTCTTCCTTTCCTATCTTCAAATGGTGGATATTAAGTTTTGAATTAGGAAAATAATTGGCACAGCTGTTCAATTCATGTTGCAAATATAGGGATTGAATTGGGATCAGTTTATTCATCTGTAAAATGAGGATAATTACATTTATGTCAAGCAATCTTAAGATGATTAAAGTCATATTTTTATCTATATGTGCTAAGGTACCTTAGACAGAAATTAGTTAAATATGGCTAGCCAGGTATTTTAAATCTCAAAGTAGCTAAGGAGTATTTTATTTACAATATATTTAACTGTCAGGCTTTAGCTGTCCAGTTTCACCAAGTTATGAGTGCTACAAAGCAAAGGTGACATATGATTAATAAATAATCATGGGCAGTCCCTAAAGAATGGTAGTTTGAAAACCTCTCATACACTCACACAGAAGGGGCAGCATCCAAATGAAGAATGGTATGAACAAATATGCATCATACTTTGTCTTCAAGTAGCAGGTGCCAATCACTTGGACTCATATATAGGGAAGGATGCTGAACACTCGGATCTAAGTCTTCAAAATAGACTCCCTTTGTACATTTCTATTGCTGCTTTTTCAGACTGTAACATTAATCTATTTTTTTCTCTCAGAAATTATGACTGGGGAAAGGAAAAAATTGTCTATGATTGGGTGCTATGCGTCTAAGCCACGGTTTAACTGTAAATCAGTTGTGAAGATCATTTCTTCATAGGTGAGTGGAGTTGCTATTCCAGAGTGTTAATACACTTGTAGAGAAGTGTTGCTGGGGGTAGGAAGTGTTAGACATTGATCAGGAGTTTAGGAAATGAGCTATTTATTCTGGCTCTTCTTAGAGAAAAATCTCCCTGATAAAAAATTATTTTCTCTCTCTCTCTCTGTCTCTCTCTGTCTCTGTCTCTGTCTCTCTGTCTCTCTGTCTCTCTCTCTCTCTGCTTCTCTCTCTCTGTGTCTCTCTCTCAAAACCATTTCATGACATTAAAGCTCTCTTCAGTAAACAAAGAACAGACTGCTATTAGGAAATATAAAATTACAATAGAATATATTCCCCTATACCAGCACAAATGCCTTTAACTCCCAATTGGAACTTACAGTTTGACAGATTTTTAAAGGAAGTGCCATGATTTCAGGGAGGGTCTCTGATACTCATTTCTACTCCCTTGACCCCCACTAGCTCTTATTCTTTAAAATGGCTCTACATTAGCTCACTTTGCCAGGAAATCACACAGTTGCACTACCCCATGAAAAGAGCCCAGTTAGGGGGAGAAATGCTTGATGTGGCACAGTTCCAAGAAAACACATGGCTTTGATGAAGCTGATTCGGAGAAGAATGACCACTTCAGGTCCTGCTGGAGAGGAAAGTGGCTGCAGTTTCTAAGCCCATGCCAGGAGCAAATATCATCAGTGCTTAAAATGTTTTGTAGTCCTGCAAACCTCATCAAGCTCTTCATATTATAGAAATGTGTCAAGCTGAATTCTCTGCTTTTTTGGGGGGAAGGGTGCTCAATATTAGGAATAATTTAAGTGAATTTTAAGTAATTTAAAAATAAGCAACCCTCCTGGGAGAATGGTTGCAGGGCCAACTCTTTTTTTTTTTTTCTATCCCTTGTTTTCTTGATTGGAGTTGAGCTAAATTGTATCCTACTTCTTGCCTTGAATACTTTAGGAGCTTGAGAATGGAGAGGGAGAAATACTCAATAAATAAATCAACCACTGAGGGGCTGGCTCTAACTTCCAATATGCCAACATATCTCCTTCTGTTTTTCTCAGCCTCCTCTATGTATTAATGATGTGCCTTATATTTAAGGGGAATTTTCTCTACAACAGTCAGTGGCTAGGGAAGATGTTAATAAGTGAATACTTCAAACCATACTGTAAAACCAAGAAGGCCAGAGGCAAAAAGCTAATTCTATGCTTTTTTTCACAAAATGTATGCCATGTATACAAGTAATAATAAAAATAACACACTGTATGTGTTGCTGAAGAGGACTTGACATTACTAAACATCTTCAAATCACACAGAGCAAAATAAGATGCCAAAAATATTAGAAGCTTGAGAGATAACACGTAATAAGTTGTTTTCAAGATGAGTGACTGAACTGAAGCTGTGGGTATGCTGGGGAAGGATGGTTCTGGTGAGTTTACATTCCAATTATCCATTCTATAATCCTTAAATAGTAATATGTGCCTCTTATTCCAGCTCCCTTATGTAGAGAACTCTCCTGAAATATCAACTAAACATTTTCTTTCATTTTTTTTTCCAAAATAATACTGAGACTCTTCACTGCTCTACAGTTCAAAGACCCATAAAGTGTAACTGTAATAACTATACAAATAACTGGTTGCCATGCTGTCTCTCTGAGTCAGATACTGGTCAGGTGCATCACTTAACATGCAGTCAGTGACAGGTACCATCAGAGGGAGACACTTTTATGTTCCTCTTAGAAGATTAAGAAAATGAGGCACAAAAATGTGATACAGATCTTCCTGAGCCCCACATGACTATGTATTTTTCCTCATTCTACAATAGCCTTCAATAGATGAATAACCTCCAATGACAGCCAGTCTTTCTGACTACTCATGTAAGCCCTACCTGCCGGTTCACAGGCCTCTCCACATTCTATCTTGCTTCCTGTTATTAAATTTACTCCTCAATTTTCTGTTTCTAGATTCACAGGGCATCTAATTCACCAATGCCTTACTCATGCTCTCTATCTAAACCAGAATCCAGTGGGTTAAACACATTAAAGGGGCAAGGGAAGAAAGGCCACACATTTGATTATTGCTTTCTGACTTCATTTCCCATTGGACCATTTCTCTCTTTTATCTGGTTCGTTCTAGTTAGTCTACATGCAATTTATATCAATATGAGAATCTATGGCTATGGTTAAAATAAAATTGATGACACTTTCTCTATACCCCATATTTAAAATGAAAGAAAAACATCAAACAACTTAGAAAGCTTTCATGAGCTGTTTCCCATGCTGGGGTGGGCCTTTGTGATGCAGTTGTCTTTGAGTCATTTCTGCTTCTGTAAGTGACCCCTTACCTACATTCCTAAAAATAACCTCAATACAATGTTTCACCGAGTTGAACTTTGGTGCTACCTTACTCTGGTCCTTTGTCAGCTCCCTGTATGTACTGAGTAGACTTCTTTTCACTCCTTAGCATTATCTCCCCCATCTCAAGGTCTATGTGTTAATCACATCTGGAAAGTCTCCTTTACTGTGTAAGATAACATATGCATGTGTCCCAGGAATTTGGACGGAATGCCATATTTCGGAAAGGGCACATCATTCAATGCATTAGACACTATGAGACTTAGTAGCAGGGGTTATGAAATGTCACAGTTAAGAAAGCACAGAAGGCAAAAAGCACTACAATCCCCATTTTCTGTGGCAAACATGGCTTGACTAAAAGTCTCCACAGATAAGAAATACTCATAGTCCTGTTTCCCAAATTTATTTAAATTGAGATGCAAAGGGAAGATAATCCAAGTTCTAGATTCAAGATATAGTACGTATGTACTTCAGTCACAGAGTACTTGTATAGCCTGTATGTAGCCATGAATTTTATCCCAAGCATCCCTGCTCCTCCATATAATTATAACATATGAAAAGAACAAATGAACTCTCATTTCTGAGGAAGTCAGAGTTGTTACCATATTCGGCCTGATAGTGCTTTGTTGAGTTTTTTTTTTTGTTTGTTTGTTTGTTTGTTTTTCTACAGTGCTTCAGTGGTGAAGCCTAAAAAATTTTCAGGATAAAGTCTTTATGTTTGCATAAGAGGATGCTGATTTCTGGAATGCAGATTAACCACATTCCTCTTCCTTAGGCTTTGCCTTTGTAACTCCTTTAGAGTCACCTTCCTCTTGGAAATCTTAATTCTACTTACATAGTTAAACCTCATCTACTTTTGTACTCCTTTGCTGGGCAACAACTACTACCAATAATTGGAAAGAATTTACTTTTATTTTTTATTGTTACCATGGAGAGGGCTATTTTCTCATCAAGAAAAGAAAGTAGTACAGAGAGAGATGAGAATAACCCCACATGAAAACTGAGAGTTAGCCTCTGTGTCTTTTCAACAATATCCAATTAAATCTTTTCACTTCCATATAGGAAACAACAGGGACACAGTGGGTAGCAAATTTAGCCCAAGGATGTGAATGAATCAGTAGGCTCTGCGATAATGTGCTGGAGGGAGGGGGGTGAAGAAGGTGTGGAGGATGAGAGTCAATCCTGAAACAAAGGATGAAGAACAATGAAAATGGAGAGACAATTGGTTATTATTATATAGTTGTTTGAATAGGTGTTACTCCCTAGAATTTTTAGGTAAATGACCTTGAGAATGGACGAGAGCAGTTTTCTTCAAATTGGAGACATATAAACATGCAAACAAATGATGCAGCAAATGAGAAAAGGCCTATGAAATGTATGAAACATTTCAATCCTAAAAATTGTTTTATTTTATTTTTATTTCTGTTTCTATGTGTGTATGCACATATGCTTGTAGGTAGTCTTGGAGGCTTGTTTAATGTATTGGGTCTCCTTAGGTTGGAGTTACAGGTATTTCTGGTTTGACTAGTGTGGGTGCTAGAATCCAAAGAACAGCAAGTACTCTTTGTTAAGATTCAAACCCTGGATAAAAGGCCTTGTTGACTATTTAACATATCAAACAGACCTAGCCTCCTTGTTTTCCCAGCACCCCTTCCTACCTGTTACAGTGCATGGCATCCTTTCCCTATCTTGTACCTTGAACTCTACAGTCCTGGGGCTGAGCTGCCCTTCCCCAGAAGCTCTTCTCTATGTACTCCAGATATTTTAATAACCCACCCATTTTCGTACCTTTGCCTTCCTGGGTGCTACACCTGTTTCACTTCTTTCCCACTTCCTTCTCCCTCTTCCTCTCCCCACAGGGCCCAGCTCAAAATGGTCATGCACATCTGGACTGCCCCAGATGTCCCTGCTTCTGGCTATGTTCTCCCTTATATCTACAATAAACCTCCTCCTCTATCATACCTAGGAGCAGTCATCCTTACTTTCCCTTTTCTTTTTATTTCTCTTTTTCATTCATTTGGTTATAAAACACAGGACCTTTCTAATCTTTTTTTTTTTCATTCATTTGGTGAAGAAATAAAAAGAAGAAGGACCAGGTTCAGCAACTTGGAGACACAAAGGTACAAAGAAAGTATACAACCAAAATGATTAGATTCTTCAGTGGAGAGTAGCCCAGGAAAGGGGAGTAGGATAAGCAGGAGAGCCCTGTAACTGGTCAGCTTTGATATGTTAAATAGGCACCTCAACTATTTGTCCTGGGCTTGAAACCTTACTTTTTAATCTCTGATAACTGCCTCCAGCTCTTCTATGATAAGCTTTAGATATATAACTCTATAAGTTATGGGAGAGAGAGATCTCTTTATCTTTAGTATTATTATATTCAAGTACAAAAAGGGGGAAAGACAATTCAAATAAAAACTAACTGACATGATTGTAATTAAGTTTATAATTTTATGTTTCAAATTAGGAAAGATGTGCTGTTGGTTTATGAATGTGAAAATATTAAGGAAGTCCTGAAATCTATGACATGGTTATACTTTACCACTCACTGGGTATTAAAAAAAGTTAAACACATTGATATTTCAATTAATTCTTTGAAGTAAATATGTATAGTCAACACATCATCTCCTACACAATCAATATTATGAGAAGCATTTCTGACAAATTACTGAGGGTTACATAATGATTTCTTTTCTTGTGGTTGTCATGATATTGGAGGAAAGAGAATAGCAGTCAAAGATGCTGCTCTGGACCTTTGACTTGTGTTCAGGGAGTACCAAGCAGCTCAAATTCCATTACATGCAGAAAATCCTCTCATGATAAGATGGTCTGTTTCATGTGCCTTTTCCACTTCCTGGCAAAGCAAAGCTGAAAAGCATTGACAACCAGATAGAGAAAGACAGAAAAAGACACATAGAAGTAGACTGAGATAAACAGGAGACTATTCCTGACTTAAAGGACACTGCCCTGATATATCTAACATGATAATATTTTTCAATTTCCCACTTCAGAACATACCAGAAAAAAGAATGGATCACTCCCAAATTACAGACTATTAAATACATAGATAACAGCTGGGATGACGTTTATGAAAAGAAAACAAAAAGCTCTTCTCGTAACATAAACTGAAGGTTTCATTAAGCAAAAGTGTAGAGAAAGCTACAAATCTTTTCAACCTCTCAGCTATTACCAAATCTGTAAATCCTATGTTCCATGACTCCCATACAACTAAGGGAGACGGGTACCTACAACAGCATCTCATTCATAATTGAATTGACACCAAATGGCTGCCTCTTTGCAATATGTACAAACATTTCTGATTTTTAAGAAAGACCTTTGTTTTGTAGTTGGATCACCAACACATAAAATAATTTTTTTTATTCATTCTTTATTTTTTATCGAAAAGATTTTTTTGCTCACACATTATATCCCAATTGTAGTGTCCCCTCCCTCTTCTCCACTCATCTCCTTCCCTCTGCCCCTCCCCTTAGGAACCACTTCCTTTCTGTCTCTCTTTAGAAACAAACAGGATTCTAAGAAATAACAATAAAACATAACAACATAAAATATAATAAAATAAGGCAAAACCTATCATACTTAACACATAAAAAATGAGAAAAGTATGCTATTTAAAGTATGTCTCAGTTATATTGCTATGTGTTATGATGGCTCTCATTTACCCTAACCTAATTTAATATAGGTATTACATGTTATGTCATGGCATTAGTAGTCACGTGATAATATCAGGAATGAATATGGAAGCTAGGTCCAGAATTTAATCAGAAAGACTAGACTCTGAGACAAACCTCCAAGCATCTTAACCACTTTCATCCCCATCAACACTGGAGGATTTGTTAATAAGCACACTGAATGTTAGAAAGGAGATTTCACTTATGTAATTAGTATTATTTAAGTTACATCTTTTGGTTAAAATATTTGAGAGCAATTACTTATCTTTTTAAGCACTGGACATAAAGTATAAGAAGCTATAAATCTTGTACTTTTCAGAAACAATGTGCAAGACTTAATGTCTAATCTATCCCTCCATTCACTATTCAAATAATCTGGTTATCTGATACCTCTCTAAAGTTCATTTAATCTTGTCTCCAGTGTTCAATGTGATGGTAACACTTCATAGTTAAATTATAAAGGAGTAATAGTAATCTGTCATACTAAGATTTTGCTATGATTTTCATTGGCCCAAATAATCTAATAATCTACATGCGTAGTAATATCAATTTAGAATTTATTACATTGGGCCCAAACTTTGAAATAAAATACAACAAAGTATGTCGGCATAAAAGTAGCTGTCTCCTAAAATCTTCACCTGTTTTATTTAACAACATATTTAATGTTGTTCCAGCAATCTAAAACTAAAATTTTCATCACTATATTTGTCCAACATGCATTAATTACCAGATCATTCACTATAGATTTTTTCCATCATGATATACTATATCTATTATATAAACAAATGTTATATTGTCTTTCATTGTGGGTATGATACTCAGACAATTATTTTTCCAAGTAATAGCCATAATTAAAACATCAAAAATCTGATATTCATATAATTATCTGATAAAGGATACATGGACAAGTATGCATTATTTTAAACATACATACATATGCACTTACATAATACATACGGAAAGAGAGTAGACTATAAAACATCCTTACGTAATTCAGCAAGTAAATTTATGAGGAGGTAAAAATCGGGAACTCAGACATAGGACTATGGGGAGAACATTTTCCTTCACTATCAAGAAGGCTTATTTGGCTGACAAAATATACTGCCTTAGAGGGGGTGGGGGGTCAACGGCACTGGAATTTGAATGTAGAACTTTGTGCATGCTAAGAAAGTTCTATGCCACTGATCTATGTCCTTAGCCCTCTCTCTGACATTTTTATCTTAACTCATTGATGAATTCTTAGTTGCCTCTCTGTTCACGATTCACATTGCCTACTATCACTCATCTGGGTATCTGTAAAAATAGATACCCAGAGACTAAGGAACAGCTGGGAGGAAGGAGCTTTTCAGTTTCCATCTGTGGCAGGAGACCTCTGCCTGGGCCACCAGGTCTCCATAGCCAAAAGGCGCTGGGAGAAAGCTAGCCTCCCAGGAGTGTGGAAAAGCCTGTGAGAGGAGGTAAGAGGACTAACACTGCTCAGTGGAACTCACATGGAATTCTTAGGACACACGGACTGAGGAACAGCCGGGAGGAAGGAGACTTCTGGTTTCCATCTGTGGCAGGAGCCTTCTGCTTGGGTCACCAGGGCTCCATAGCCAAACACCGCTGGGAGAAAGATAGCCTCCCAGGAGTGTGGGCAAGCCTGCCTGCACAGAGGGATCCACTTGAAATACCAAGGACACAGAGACTGAGGAGCTGGCTTCTGGCTTCTTTCAGTGACTGGGGAGCAGATCCTGTGACACAGGGCTCCATACTCAAATAGTGCCAGGAGAAAGCTGGTATCCCAGGAGTGTCGACACACCTTCAAGCACAGACAAGACCATCACTTCTTTTCAAATTCACTGGACCAAGAGGGACCCTTGCAGAGCCATCAGGACACAGGAAACAAGGGACAGCTAGGGATTAGATCTTTCTTCTTTCTGTCTGCATCCCAGAGGTGACCCTGCACCACAGCTCTCCAAGCCCAAATTCATCTCAGAGAGAACTGGTCATCAAGGAGTACTGACACCTAGGCTTGCAGGAAAGACAAGCCACAGTCAGAGAAAGTAAGACCAGCTAACACCAGAAATAACAAGATGGCGAAAGGCAAGGACAAGAACACAGGGAACAGAAACCAAGGTTACTGAGCATCATCAGAATCCAGCTCTCCCACAACAGCAAGCCCTGCATACTCCAACATATCAGAAAAGGAAGACTCAGACTTAAAATCACATCTCAAGAGAATGATAGAAGATTTTAAGAAGAAAATAAATAACTCCCTTAGAGAAATACAAGAGAACACAGGTAAACAACTAGAAGCCTTTAAAGAGGAAACTCAAAAATCTGGTAAAGAATTACAGGAAAACACAATCAAACGGGCTGAATTACAGGAAAACACTATTAAACAGATGAAGGAAATGAACAAAACCATCCAAGAACTAAAAACAGAAATAGAAACAATAAAGAAATCACAAAGGGAGAAAACCTTGGAGTTAGAAAACCTAGGAAAGAAATCAGGAGTCATAGATGCAAGCATCATCAACAGAATAGAAGAGATGGAAGAGAGAATCTCAGGTGCAGAAGATACCATAGAAAATATTGACACAACAGTCAAAGAAAACACAAAATGCAATAAGCTCCTAACCCAAAACATCCAGGATATTCAGGATACAATGAGAAGACAGAACCTGAGGACAATAGGTATAGAAGAGAGTGAAGATTCCCAACTTAATGGGCCAGTAAATATCTTCAACAAAATTATAGAAGAAAACTTCCCTAACCTAAAGAGAGAGATGAACATAAATATACAAGAAGCCTACAGAACTCCAAATAGACTGGACCAGAAAAGAAATTCCTCATGTCACATTATAGTCAAATTACCAAATACACACAATAAGGAAAAATATTAAAAGCAGTAAGGGAAAAAGGTCAAGTAACATATAAAGGCAGACCTATCAGAATTACACCAGACTTCTCTCACTAGAGACTATGAAAGCTACAAGATCCTGGGCAGAACTCCTACAGACCCTAAGAGAACACAAATGCCAGTCCAGGCTGCAATATCCAGCAAAACTCTCAATAATCATAGATGGTAAAACCAAAATATTCTATGACAAATCCAAATTTGCACAGTATATTTCCACAAACCCAGCCCTGCAAAGAACAATAGATGGAAAACGCCAACTCAAGGAGGGAAACTACACCCAAGAAAGGCAAGAAAGTAATCTTTCAACAAACTCAAAAGAAGATAGCCACAAAAACATAAAAACAACATAGAAAATAACAAGAAGTAACAATCACTATTCTTTAATATATATTAACATCAATAGACTCAATACCCCAATAAAAAGACATAGACTGACAGACTGGATCCATAAACAGGACCCAGCATTTTGCTGCATCCAAGAAATGCACCTCCATGTTAAAGACAAACACTACCTCAGAGTAAAAGGCTGGAAAACAATATTCCGGGCAAATGGCCACAAGAAAAAGGCTCGAGTAGCCATTCTATTACCAGATAAAATCAACTTTCAACCAAAAGTCATCAAAAACCATAATGAAGGACACTTCATACTCATCAAGGAAAAAAATCTACCAAGAAGAACTCTCAATTATAAACATCTATGCCCTGAATGCAAGGACCCCCACATTCATAAAAGAAACTTTACTAAAGCTCAAAGCACACATTGCACCTCACACAATAATAGTGGGAGATTTCAACCTCCTACTCTCATCAATGGACAGAACTTGGAAACACAAACTAAACAGAGACACAGTGAAACTAACAGATGTTATGAATCAAACGGATTTAACAGATAGCTGTAGAACATTTCATCCTAAATCAAAAGAATATGCCTTCTTCTCAGCCCCTCATGGTACCTTCTCCAAAACTCATCATATAATTGGTCACAAAACAAACCTCAACAGATATAAGAAGGTTGAAATAATCCTATGCCTTCTATCAGATCACCTCAGAATAAGGCTGGTCTTCAATGGCAACAACAGAAAGCCCACATACACTTGGAAGCTGAACAATGCTCTAATCAATGATAACTTGGTTAAGAAAGAAAGAAAGAAATTAAAGACTTCCTAGAATTTAATGACAATGAAAGTACAACATACCCAAACCTAAGGAACACTACACAATTCATTCTATGAGGCCCAGTTACACTGATACCAAAATCTCACAAAGACCCAACAATAAAAGAAAACTTCAGACCTATTTCCCTTATGAATATCGATGCAAAAATACTCAATAAAATTCTCGTACAGCTAATAAAAGAACACATCAAAACAATTATTCACCATGATCAAATAGACTTTATCCCAGGGATGCAGGGATGGTTCAATACCTGGAAATCTATCAATGTAATCAACTACGTAAACAAACTCAAAGAAAAAAACCACATGGTCATTTTGTTAGATGCTGAAAAAGCATTTGACAAAATTCAACACCCCTTCATGATAAAAATCTTGGAAAGATCATGAATTCAAGGACCATACCTAAATATAGTAAAAGCAATATACAGCAAACAGGTGGTCAACACCAAGCTAAATGGAGAGAAACTTGAAGCAATCCCACTAACATCAGGGACTAGGCAAACTGCTCTCTCTCTCCCTATCTATTCAATATAGTACTTTAAGTTCTAGCTAGAGCAATTAGACAACAAAAGGAGGTCAAAGGATACAAATTGGAAAGGAAGGAATCAAAATATTACTATTTGCAGATGATATGATAGTATACTTAAGTGACCCAAAAAACTCCACCAGAGATCTGCTACAGCTGATAAACACCTTCAGAAAAGTGGCTGGATACATAATTAACTCAAGCAAATCAGTAGCCTTCTTATACTCAAAGCATAAACAGGCTGAGAAAGAAATTAGGGAAATGACACCCATCACAATTGTCACAAACAATATAAAATATCTTGATGTGACTCTAACCAAGCAAGTGAAAGATCTGTATGACAAGAACTTCAAGTCTCTGAAGAAAGAAATCAAAGAAGACCGCAGAAGATGGAAAGATCTCCCATGATCGTGGATTGGCAGGATTAATATAGTTAAAATGGCCAACCTGCAGAAAGCAATCTACATATTCAATGCAATCCCCATCAAAATCCTAACTCAATTCTTCATAGACTTAGAAAGAGCAATTCTCAAATTCATATGGAAGAACAAAGGAACCAGGATAGCAAAAACTATTCTCAACAATAAAAGGAATTCTGGGGGAATCAGCCTCCTTGACCTCAAGCTGTACTACAGATCAGTAGTGATAAAAACTGCATGGTATTGGTACAGTGACAGCCAGGTAGATCAATGGAATAGAATTGAAGACCCAGAAATGAACCCACACACTTATAGTCACTTGATCTTTGACAAAGGAGCTAAAACCATACAGTGGAAAAAAAGACAGTATCTTCAACAAATGGTGCTGGTTCAACTGGTGGTCTACATGTGGAAG
>JADRCH010007474.1:1648459-1738470 GCA_019843965.1 Rhynchomys soricoides
TGGTATTGGTACAGTGACAGCCAGGTAGATCAATGGAATAGAATTGAAGACCCAGAAATGAACCCACACACTTATAGTCACTTGATCTTTGACAAAGGAGCTAAAACCATACAGTGGAAAAAAGACAGTATCTTCAACAAATGGTGCTGGTTCAACTGGTGGTCTACATGTGGAAGATTGCGAATTGATCCATTCCTATCTCCCTGTACAAATCTCAAGTCCAAGTGGATCAAGGACCTCCATATAAAACCAGATACACTGAATCTAATAGAAGAGAAAGTGGGGACAAGTCTCGAACACATGGGCACGGGGGAAACGTCCTTGAACAGAACACCAGTGGCTTGTGCTCTAATATCAAGAATTGACAAATGGGACCTCATGAAATTACAAAGCTTCTGTAAGGCAAAGGACACTGTAAATAGGACAAAACTGCAACCAACAGATTGGAAAAAGATCTTTACCAATCCTATGTCCAATAGAGGGCTAATATCCAATATATACAAAGAACTCAAGAAGTTAGACTCCAGAGAACCAAATAACTTTATCAAAAATGGGGACGAGACCTAAACAGAGAATTCTCAACTGAAGAAATTCGAATGGCCGAGAAGCACCTAAAGAAATGTTCAACATCCTTAGTCATCAGGGAAATGCAAATCAAAACAACCCTGGGATTCCACCTCACACCAGTCAGAATGGCTAAGATCAAAAACTCAGGTGACAGCAGATGTTGGCAAGGATGTGGAGAAAAAGGAACACTCCTCCATTGCTGAGGGGAATGCAAGGTGATACAACCTCTCTGGAAATCAGTTTGGTGGACCTGAGAAAAATTAACATACTTCTACCTGAGGACTCAGCTATTTCCCCCTGGGCATATACCCAGAATGTGTTCCAAATGTAATAAAGACACATGCTCCACTATGTTCATAACAGCCATATTTATAATAGCCAGAAACTGGAAACAACCCAGATGTCCCTCAACAGACGAATGGATACAGAAAATGTGGTACATTTACACAATGGAATACTACTCAGCTATTAAAAACAATGACTTCATGAAATTCTTAGGTAAATGGATGGAACTTGAAAATATCATCCTGAGGGAGGTAATGCAGTCACAAAAGAATAAACATGGTATACACTCACTGATAAGGGACCCATGCTGCTGGCCACATATGTGGCAGAGGAGGTTCTTGTTAGACATCAGGGGGAGGAGAGGCCCTTGGGCTTGAGGGTGTTAGATGCCCCAGTATAGGAGAATGCCAAGGAGGGAGGACAAGAGTGGGTGGATGGATGGGTAGGGGAGTATCCCCATAGAGGCAGGGTGAGGGGGAGGGAATAGGAAGTTTCCAACGGGGAGATCTGGAAAGGGGGAAACTTTTGAAATGTAAATAAAGTATCAAAAAAATGAATATAATATTCAAAGTATGACAGCAGTAGAAATATAAAAGCACCCTAGAAAGGGTAAAAATATCACATAATATGAAATACAGGGTCAAAAAGATAGGATATAAGGCTAAAAACCTGAGAAAAGTAGATCTGAGCACTAAGTCCAACACGCAAATAAAATAGAGAACGAAAAGCCCAGAAGGGAGAAAGAATCCTCAAGAGACATCCAAGATGGCATTCCAGAATGTAAAGAGTGAAGGGCACTGGCCTAGTCCTGTAGTCCAGGCCCACATATTAATGTATCTAGGGAAATTTTTAGAATCCAGAATATTTAGTTCTTTGGAGAAGGTCCATACTGATTTCCATACTGGCAGGGCTTGTATGTGTACACACACACACACACACACACACACACACACACACCCCTCAGGGTGTATGAGGCTTCTCCTTTGCCCATATCCTGGTTGACATTTGCAGATACTGGTTTTCTTTCGACATTCTGACTGGCAGGGAATGGGATCCAATGAAGGTTTTGTTTGCATTATCCTGATGGCCAGTGAGAGTGACCATTTTTCATATGTTTATTGGACCTTGATGGCAAAACATTTGAAAAACACATGAAAGGAAATCAGGAGTGGAATTTCTTAAGGCTTCTCCTCAAGCCCTGTGGGTCTTCAGAGCTTCTTTTTTCAATGTTTTGTTCTTTTTCATTTTAAAGATTTATTTTATTTTATTTGGGACAGGGGCTACCTATTGGATGGACTGGAACTTGCTATGTAGATCAGTCTGGCCTTGGATTCTCAGAGGTCTACCACCCTCTGCCTCTTGAGTGCTGGAATTAAAGTCATCTGCTGTTGAGAAAGAAAATAGATACCCAGAAAGGCAATAAAAAAATATGAAAATTTTGATTTTTGAAATGATGTTAATATGTTCCTGATCTAGATTTTTGATAGGGATATTCAACCAGGAAAATCTATACAAATTTCCAAATTATGAAAGCCTGAAAAATATGGAAGACTTCAAGCATTTATGACAAAGGACACACAATCGGTATCTTTCCAAAGCAAACATGTTTTAATCTAGTAACTTTTTATTCCTGAGACATGCTGTAAAAGTTATTCTCAAGGTAGTAAATTGAATTTTAAGTTTTTCATTGTATCTATTTACACTTTGTTTGTTATTTGACCATGAGTGAATATATTTATATATAGTTCTTTTAGAAAAGTCTCTTAAATCTCGATTGGTCTCTCTCTCTAACAATCACAGTTAATATCAGTCAGATTCTAATAATCTTAAGAATCCATTGTCTGGTCCATATAAAAACTTAACAAATGGTAACCATGAGCATCAAGAATTTTAAAGGAATTTAAATATTAGTGTAAAATATCTTGACCCCAAAGAAGTTGTTGAAAGCAATTAGCCAAAGGCAAACATTTTATATTTTAGCACACACTTGTTATACAATATTGTATTTACACATACCTATTTAATTAAAAATATACTCGTATTTTACAAGTCATTATTTTTCTATTTCACATTTCAGTGAAAAATAAATAAATCCAAGTTACTAATACTTGGATTATTTTCCTGTAAAATACTCGAAAATTAGTAAAATCATAGAACAAAACACATAATTATATCCCATGGATAAGTATAATATTCATAAATATATACATGGTACATATTTCTACAAAGAGTGTGTGTGTGTGTGTGTGCGTGCATGAGTAATAAATGTTGCAACAAAACAATTTTGGTTTATAATACATAATTTAGTTTTGTAATCTAGTAAACTGAACATTTAATTTTTTCATCTAGTTCCCCATAGAAATAATGGGCCTATATGTATTAAAACACTGTGGTATACTACTTCATTTCCCCTTTGGAAATGATGGATTTCCTAGTCTTTTAGGAGTCCTGATGAAAGAAAGCCTTAAAGTGTCAACTTATCTTAGTTAACTATTTGAATTACTTTAACTGAGTACCCTAAAACAATTAATAGAATATATAATCTAATATATAATAGAATTTATTGCTGACAGTTGCATAGGCTGTGAAGCTCAATACTAAAATGCTTGCCGAGTATCTAATAAAAATCCACTCTTTTCATATGTATCTAATCTTAATGGGACGTGAAGGGAGCATTCTAGTACCTCTTTTATGAAGGTAGCGATCCAATTCTGGAGAACAGAGTTCTCAGGACCTAATTTTGTTCTACGAACCTCACCTGCTAATATACCAGCACTCTGGTGATTTAGGGCACGAGCAGATCTGTTCTTGGTAACTGTGATGGCTAAAAGGTTATCTTGCTCATGTTTATGCTTCATTCCCTGAGTAGCTCATAATCTATGTGTGACTTGATAAGGGCCTAAAAAAAGCTCAATTTTCTCCTTCAACACCATAACAATTTGCAAGGACCACAGACATTTCTGAACTTCTTTACTGAGAGTCCATGACATTCTAAATTCTTCCTCTAATATACTGACCCAAATGAACAGTTCCAAGTAAATATATTCTGTACCGTAGCCTCCATTTTATTAACTATTTCCAAGTAACCTAACCTGTATCATTACTGTTAAAGAAATAAATCTCAACATATGACCTTAACTTCTGAAAACCTTTATAGTATAGTAGCTAAACTGTCTCTAACAGCCTATATGTTTCCTCGCTAGTTATCCATTATTAAGTTTTGGAAGAATGAAAATAGGGCAAGATTTCTGCCTATCACTCAAAGTCAAAGATAGCTGTCTGTGGCCATTGATTGTCATACTATCTTTGGCTTAGACACATGAGAGATTCTGGTTTGAAATGTCTTAATAGATGGTAATTTCCTTACTGTACTCTAAGATTTTCTTCTAAATCAATTAAAAATCCTAATCTACTGAGAATAAATGTATTTTCTGAAGTACCTGAAATTCAGTTAAACCTAAATATATTTTTTTCTCTTTAAGTTTGTAATGACCAATGACAAAGGCTTTTAAATACTACAGTATTATGTTCATTCTTTTGGTTCTGTTCCAGACGTGAAATTTTTATTTTTATACTAATTTTGTTTTTAAATCAGCATACAAACTGTTAGACCATCACAGCATTTTCAACCAGTGTTTTGGTAGACTCTCCTTCCTCCCCATCTTTCCTACCACATGCCACCTTGATCTTATGTTCCCTCCCCAGTATGTTCTCCACTTTCACATCCGATTTTATCCTTACCATTCCTCCCACCCTACCTTGGTAGCTATAATTGGACCTGCAAATGTCTGTCACATTTTTAATCAAGGATAATGCCATGGTTATGCAGAGAAAATAACATACAACCAATTTAGTCACCTAAGATTAATATTTGTTTTGAAGTATGTCTATGGTTACTTTAAAAATATGAATGCCATAATTACAGATAAAAATAAAAATGTACAAAAGGGCATTTTTTTCAGAAGGTAGCATAATCATCACAAGGAATTTTTAAACAATATAGAAGACATTAAACTTCAGGTTTGGCATTTATTATTTACCAAAGATCAGAGAACCTTCCTCTAGCATGGAATTTGATGTTATTTTTTTATAAATTCTAAAGATGAGGTTCACAAACTTTGATATATACCTTAAGAGTAATGTACAATGCTTTACATTGCTGACTTTAGACAAAGTTCATGTTGTTTCCATAATTATGAGCAAAGGCAGGAAAAATGTTACCATGGCATTCACATTGAAGAGAGACATATGTTCAAATTATGGTAATACTGATTTTTCAAAAGAGTTCATTTTTATATATGTATGCGTATGCCACGTGCATGCAAGTGTCCACATAGACATGAAGAGGGTTCCGTATCTAATGGAGATGGTGTTTCAGGACATTGTGAGTGAAGGGACAAGGATGCTTGGAACTGAACCAGAATCTTGTCGAAGATCAGCCAGTGCTGTTAATCACAATATTTTCTCTCTATCCCTGTATTTTACTGCAGTAAAATACTGTTCTTTACTTCAGTGCTCAGATTTGTTATGAATACAATCTCGTATTTGGAGATGTCATTTGAAATTTTTACAAAGAACAACATATGTTTGTGTGGGGAACAAATAATAAAATAAAGTAATGACAAAATGCTTCTTGTTTGTCTCTGCTGAAAGTCATTTTTCCATGTTTATTAAATCTATTATCCTTCTCTTGATGTATAGTGAAAGAAAATGAATATTTATATTCATTTTTATTTCTTTTCAAATGACAAAATAGAGTTCTGTGTTCATTTTTCCTTTATAGCTTATAAATTTCACAATTATTTATAGAATTCTACTAAGAAATAAGAAAACAGAACAAAACAAAGGAACTCCCATATTTTAAGTTGTTATTCTAAATATAAAAAGATTATGTTGGGTTCAGAAACTGACTCTTCTTGGAATTCTTTCTTAATCATCCGTCAGCCCCTGTCAATAATTACTGAGTATATATAGCTTGATAAGCCTTCTAGCACACTTATCTGGATCAGCTATGGACATAGGTGAGACTTCTCAACTGGTTTATGACTTAAATTCTCTTTTGTTGCCATGATAAAATGCTCTTCTCAAAGTAACTTAAAGAAGAAAGGTTGTGTTTTAGTTTATACTTCCAGAAGAATCAATTCCATTATGGTAGGGAATTCATGACAGCAGAAGCATGTAGCTAATCATACTATACCCTCAATCCAGAAGGAGAGAAGAAACAAGAAGGGGTACAAGGTTATAGAAACACATAACTTACTCTCAGTGGTATTCTTCCTCTAGTAAGTCACCACCTCTCAAAGATTCTATAACCTTCTCAAAGAGTGCCACTAGCTGAGAACCAAGTGTTCAAACACACAAACCTATGGGGAAACATTTTATGTTCTAGCCATAATATCTAGCCTCCAATCCCCATAGGATGATGGAAATCTCATGATATAGTGAGCATTTAGTTCCACTATAAAAGTTCTCCATATTCTTTCAACAGTTTCAACACAGTTCAAACATGAAAGCTTCTTCTGAGACTCAAGACAATCTTTTAACTGTGACTCCTTATAAAACTGAAAGCTAAATTACATAGTTCAAACATACAATGATACAATTATACATTTCTATTCTAAAAGGAAGAAATGGGAGGCATAGTGAAAGAAGATTGGATAAAAGTGCGACCAAAATTTGGCATGCCAAATACCAAATCCTGAATTCTACATCTGGTATTTGTGGTTCAGTTTCAAATGGCTTAGATGCCGCTGCCCTTCCAGCTTTGCTGCCTGTAATATATGTCTCCCTCTTGGGCTAGTTTGTCTCCTAGTGTGCTCATCCTTTGCAGAAGTCCTACAGTCTAGGAACTCCAGTAATGTTGAGTCTTTACCACAACCCAGGCTTCAGCTTTACACAGTGACATCTCAAGGACTACTTTCAGGGATTCTGACCTTGCTATATGTCACATAACCTTTATGTTTCTCTGAAACCATGGAGGAAGAATCCATGACACTTTGAATCTTACATCTTTCCTGTTTCCAAAATCAGTACCACATGAATGATATGGCTGAGTTCTGCTACTATTTCAGGATAGTGTGTGGTCCTTTGGATAAAAGTTGCAAAAGCATCTGAATGCTGAAGCTGACAAAAACTTTTAGGTAGTATATTTTCAGAATCTATAAACCCAATAGATTCATAATTTTCATAAGCTTGAGTCTTTGGTAGGTCTTTCTAGCATAACACCTTTTCTTATCGCTTTTGTATAGAGTAGGAGGCTTCCAGCTTTCAGTGCTAATCTCTTGAACAACTATTGCACAATACTTGGCTACAACTTAAGTGACCTAGTGCCCAGTTCTTATGCCAACTGTTCATTTTGATCTCTTTCTGCACCAATTGCTCTTCTTTTTTCACTGTAGACCTGCATAAGCACATTAAATATTAACTATTCCACAGAGTCAATGTTATGCTGCTTTGAAATTTCCTATACCAAAAAATTAGTCCATTAATGTTTAAT
Source organism: Rhynchomys soricoides (assembly GCA_019843965.1). Lineage (NCBI taxonomy): Eukaryota > Metazoa > Chordata > Mammalia > Rodentia > Muridae > Rhynchomys > Rhynchomys soricoides. The sequence continues at coordinate 1,655,808 of JADRCH010007474.1, forward strand.
TTATCCTCACTGAAGTTCTCAGGACAGAAGCAGAATGCAGCCAGATTATTTTTCTGTCCAGTTTCTGACAGAGTCCTTGTTTCCCTTTGATACTTCATAAGCTAGAATTCTACTGTCTGTACTTTTGTCAGCCTCCATGTCTTCTAAAACTCTTTCTAAATGATGGCCCATTAATCCCTGCTTATAGCACTGTAATTGAAGGTTCTTCTGTATTCCTTATATAATCACACGGTCAAGTTTATCACCTAAAGCTTCGATTCTTGGTGCCAATTTATATCTTAGTTTCTCTCCTTTTGTTGAAATAAAAATGTTCTAAACATCCAAATTAAAAAATTAAGGGATTATTTTGGTTTAGAGTTCTAGAGTGATGGCGTCTATTATGGAAGAATAGACATGGTGGCAGAAGCATAGGGACAGATTATCACATTGCACCAGCAGTTCTGATGGAAAGAGCAAAGAGGATTAGAACCAGTCTAGAATTCAGCTCAAATCCCACACTTAGTGAAATACTTTCTCCAGTAAGCTTCTAACTCTTCCAATCTTCCATAACTTCATCTGAAACCACCAATAAGTACTAAAATATGTGAGTGTGTGAGAGATACTTCAGATTCAAATCACAGCACTTTGCTATTATAATTGTTTCAGGAGTTGGGTTAGGGAATTAGGTACGTCTAATAAAACAGATGACCAGAAAATCCCCTTGAAGGTCAAAGGAGGAAAATTCTTGCTTCTTTCATATATAATAGGAAGCAATTGAACAGTGAGTCTGGAGTCTTGGAAACACTGTGATTGAAGCTGAAACAATACTTATTTTACAAGACAAAATAAATTCATTTTAAATTCAGTTTTCAATTTGCAGTTGAAGCCATTTTCAAAAACTAGATTCCTTAGCCATTCTAGATGTCTCAAGCCACATTTTATTTCATTTACAAAAGATAAAGACAAACTATACCTCATATTCAGTTGGCATCTAGAAAAAAAACAATTGGGTTTTATCTTTAATGTTTCTAAAGAAAATTCTTTAAAAATATTTTCTCAGCTGGGCAGTGGTGGTGCACGCCTTTAATCCCAGCACTTGGAAGGCAGAGGCAGGTGGATTTCTGAGTTCGAAGCCAGCCTGGTCTACAGAGTGAGTTCCAGGACAGCCAGGGCTATACAGAGAAACCCTGTCTCAAAAAAAATATTTTCTCATTAACAAAGAATATTTATATTTAATGTCTAAATTTAAACAAATTGATTTGTAGAGGTGGAACTTTAAAATAAAAGAACATTTTTTATTTATTTATTTATTTTTTGTCTATGGGATTGTTTTACTAGTAGGAAAAGTGAAATCGACAGCTACACAATTTTGGATGATACTAAAACACAAAGCACTTCATCTCCAGAGAATTATGGACCAATTATACATTCTAGACTGTAGTGGTTTGGGTAGGTCCAGCCTCCATGGACTCATGTGTTTGAATACTTAGCTCATAGGGAGTAATACTATTAGGAAGTGTGTCCTTGTTAGAATTGCTGTGGCCTTGTTGGAGGAAATGTGTTACTGTGGGGTGGACTTTGAGGTCTTATGCTCAAACTCTGCCTAATGTGGTAAAGAAAACCTCTCCTAATTGCAGCTGGATCAAGATGGAGAACTCTCAGCTCTTCTCCATCACTATGCCTACCTGGGCACTGCCATGCTTCCTGCCATGATGATAATGGACAGGCCCTCTGAAACTTTAAGCCAGCCCCCTTAGCAGAGTTACTTTCAGTGTGTTGTCTCTTCACAGAAGTGGAAAACCAAACTATGACATAGTCCTTAAAAGAACATATGTTATTAGAAAAGAATAAAAATATTGATAAAGAGGAAGCAAAAGGATTTGTATTGAGATCAATGTTTTTAAGTACCTGTAAGTACCACCATTATGACCATGTATTGTCATGTCTTTAAATGTTATATGAAGTAGTCAAGTATGTTCTTGGATATAAAAATGCAGAAGGAGGGTCTGGAGAGATGAATCAGAAGTTACTTTCTGTTCTTCCAGAAAGCCCCAAGTTTGTTTCCCAGCACACATGTCAATTGGCTGACAACCACATACAACTCCAGCTTTAGGGAATCTAATACCCTCTTGTAGTCTCCACAGGCAACTGGCCACATGTGGCATACCCCCACACAGACACACAATCATATGCATAAATAAAACACATCTTTAAAATGCAGAAAGATTTAAACACTCCAAATTCTGAAAATCATAGGTATTGACTTTTATGCAACATCTTCTTAATATAAATAAACTCTTGTACATTTCTTTTTAAAGAAAATGAATTTAGATCTATAGCAATGAATGTAGCTATGTTGAAAATGAATATAGATATGTAGATAAACACAAAGATATTTATAAGCCTTAAATATTGGAGGTTTTATTAAGGGGTTGAGGAAGCATATATGAGCCAACTTGGAAGTTGGTCAATATAGGGATAACTCTAATAAACTTTTACTTTGATATCTAAGCTTTCAGCATAATAATAAGGAAATAGCATACATTCTGTCCATAAAATATATATTAAAGAGATTAGGGTAGGGATATTATCTGTAATTGCAATCTTTATGATTTATATGAAGGAATTGTATGTTACTGAACAAAGAGAAGCTAAAGAAACTAAATGAGCCAGGCATGCCTCTAAACCCACTCTTAGGGTAGACAAGGCAGGAAGATCACAAGATCAACTTCATTGTGAACTATATAACAGGATTTTTTTCTCAAAAAGAATGAAATGAGAGACAATAGCATCAAAATATTTGGTATAAAAGCTTTCCCATCTCATGATAGGCTCTTTTGAAAGACCAAGAGCATGATTATCAGAAGTATCAAGTATTGTGGTTTGAATGTGAAATATCTTCCAGAGGATCATTTGTTTAATCACGAAGATTCTAGTTCATGGCACTATATTGGGATCTTTATAAGGCGAGGCCTTGTTGGAAAAGGTGAGTTGCTGAGATCTTAACAATTGTAGCCTGTCACTATATTCTGTTCTTTTACTCTGATTCCTGATCAGCCCATATGTGAGCAAACAGCTTCATGCTCCTGCTGCCCTGCCTTCCCAGTCCTTATGTACTGTGCTATCATACCATGATTCAAAATAAACCTTGTTCTCCTAATTTGCTTTTCATAAGTTGCAGAAGTGAGAAAAATAACCAGACCATGAAGGATATGTAACTATAGGGCCAATGAAATATCTGATACACTGACAAGCATAATTCTCCAAACTTTCTTATCTACACATACCACCTAGTATCAAAATAAATCAATTCCACATATCAATCCATATTAATGAAAAACTCATTCATATGAGTTTATTAATATATTACATGTTTTAGAAAGCAACAAAATGTTACTCAAAAATAAGATAAAAATAAAAATAGAATCCATGGTTTTTCTTATATATCCCCAAAGAACTTCTTTGTAACTGTGCACTGAGGAACAAAGCATTTCATTTTAAGCAGAATGAGAAAAAAGTAAAAGTTCTGATTTTAGATTTGTATACAAAAGAACAGAAATATATCGAGGCCTTTTGATTAATTTACATGCTATCCTATATTCTATGCTATTCTTTAAAACTGTCATGTAGATTTCAATAGTTAATATTTTAAATTTAAATTAGTATGTAATATCAAAATCCATTCTTATATTTAAAAAAAGATCATTTTGCAGATGCTGCATTAAGTTCTTGCCCTCAGAGAATTCACTATAGAGAAGGTACAGTTACTTAGTTGCTGGTAGGTACTTCATGGTAAGAAACACAAATGTTATCCTGATAACAACTTTACAAGTTCTTGACATAGTGCTTAGAATAAAAATTTCTGAAAGACTCCCCCCGCCTTGGCCCTTGCTACCTGCAGCAGTCAGGAGACCTGGCCCTGGGGTTGTGGGAAAGCTGGCCCTGCTCCTTGTCTGCTATAGCACTCAGGAAAGTAGGCTCTGTACCTTGCCTAGGCAACATAATAGAGATGGCCTTAGTGGCAAGAGCAAAGGTGAGCCTGCTCCTAGAGTATGATCATGTGAGAGCTGTTCCCTCCATTTGTCTGCTGTGACTTGGGCCTATGGGTGATGCGTTCTATTCCCTCACCACTTGAGGCAGTTGAGAAAGGTGGCTCTGGGGTCATGAGAGCAGGTAAGCTTATCCTGCCCTTCACTGGCTTTAGCAGGTCTTGCCCCTCTCCTAGGCAACACAGTATACAGTACAGCTGGTCATATCGGCAAACAAAGGCACACACGTAAGCCAGTCCCAAAACCCTGAGGGTGTGAGAGTGGGAGAACTGGCACCTTGCCTGCTGAAGCACTTGTTCTTTGACTGGACAGCGCAGTAGAGATGGCTCTTGTGGCAAGGGTTCAGGTGAGTCACAACTGAGGGCATGAGAGTAGGAGAGCTTATCCTCACCCTTGCTGGCTGAGGCATTAGGTGAGATAGCTGAAGCAGTGCTCGATAGGGGAGAGACAGTGAGCTGACCAGCTCAGCTACCACCCAAGCCCAGCTCTGAGTTGACCCACCTCAAAATCTACATCATCTATGATTTGTTGGAGCATGTGTAAGGGCCAAACCTGCTAATCCAAAGCTGCAGGATCTTCATGACAAAGGGAAACAACAGGATAAGGAGTCTTCTTGAAGATCCAAAATTGATGGTATGGCAGAAGCCAGAGGCCTTGAATCAGACTATTAACTCATTGCAATCAACATTTGCAAGTGAAGATATGTGGACATACTGTGACATACTACTGCTTCCATGATGAGATGTTTTCTATGTTGTGTTTTCTTTCTTTTTCTTTTTCTAACTTTCTTTTTTATCTGATATTTTATTTATTTACAAGGGGATAACCCTTTCTCAGTTTCCCCTCCACAATCTCCCTATCCCATCCCCCTCCTCTTGCTTCTATGAGGGTGCTCCCCCATCCACCTTTTGGTGGTGATGTTACAGGGCAGAGAGCAGAGAAGTTGGAACAGGGAGGTGAGTGACACTGGGGTGCATGATGTGAAACAAAGAATCAATAAAAATTTTAAACAGTTGAAAGATTAAAATCATAAAAAATGTGTAAGAAGAAACCAAGTAACTGAGACATGCATGATTAAGATAACATTCTCTGAGTGTTTCCTCAAGTTGTTTTGCATAAATTCTTTCCAGAGTGGAATGGCCTGGTGTGGAAGCCAACAAAATTCCATTCCAATAAGACTTTTGACTGGTTCTGCTATGGAGACCTACATGGTAGATCCCTAGGAAAGACAAAGGCCATGCAAGCTTCTCAGTTCATTTGGCTATTCTGTGAGGACTACCAACCAATATTTAATGGATCTAGTACCCGGCAGAAAAGTGTGGATAATGCAGAAAACCCTATCAACAAGCAGTAGTAATACATTTCCTATCAAGATATTTTTAAACCAAAGGGGTACAATCAAGATATAGGAAACATATATTTTATGTATATAACCTAATCAGTTCAGTTCATGTATGTATGTATACACATAAAAACACACACACACACACACACACACACGTCTGTAAAATCTATGCATAATGATGTACCACATCCAAAGATTTTTCTCAATAGTTTATACATTTTATTTTTTGGAGAGAGAGTCTCATGGAGCACAGGTTAGCCTTAAACTCCTTATTGGAGCTAAGAATCACAATGAACTTCTCATTTCCCTGCTTATAGCACTTCAGTGCTAGTTCAGATTTATGAACAAAAAGCACTATACTCAGATTTATGTTGAGCTGGAGACTGAACCTAGGACTTTGTGAATTCCAGGCTAGCAGTCTACTAACTGAGCCACATTTGCTGCTCTCTCACATTATTTAGTAGTAGTATTCTGTATGACAGTAAAAATTAATATGACTTGCCCCTTAACTGTTAAATGTGTAATATAATATCCTATGTGGCCTCTGTACTATACTCAATCTGTAGAACTTATCCATCTTGTTAACTAAAACAGTGAAACGTATTTTCATACTCCAGGTCTTTGTAGGATACAATAAAAATTCAAGAAGCAATCGTTATGATTGGCATGAGTGGTGAAGAAGAAGAAAAAGTCCAGACTCTTTTGTTCTTGGATAACGAGGATGGTTAAGTGAGTGCCATGGCTTATGGTGAGAGTTCAGAAGGTCTGTCTTGAGCAATGAAAAGATGTTACAAAAAACCCAACTTGAAATATTTAAAAATATTTTATCTGAAGTACTGTTTCATCATTTTTTTCTTATTAGTGCTTTGATTGGCCTACAATATCTCCCAAACTTTGCAGATGTGATTGGGTCTTATTAATTTAAAATATATAATCTGGTAAGCCCTCAGCATGTTTATTGAGGCAAATGCACCTTTTCAGATCCACCAAGGCTATGTAAGCTATTATAAAAGCAATTGCTTCCTTTTTGTCTACTTAAAAAATTCAGGTGCAACACAACAGACATATTGATCTTCCCCAATTTTACTTTGACATATGAAATGAATTGAAATGGATGATATATTGAGAATTGGTGACCAGTGATAATTTCTCAAATCAAGAGAAAGTTTTCTAATATGGTAGACACTGGATATTGAACAGTTGAAATGTGGCCAGTAAAAGTAATGATGTGATTGAAAACTATAATTTACTGAAGTTCAAATAGTCACATTTGGCTAGTGGCTACTGTACTGGGCAACATAGATTGGTAGTGCTTTGTTAAGATAAATGGTTATTTTGGATGTTACTGGAGACTATAAGAGAAAATATAACTGGAGATAGCATGTCTCATTTTCTGTCTTACACTGCTCTTAGTGACTTCTGTAAGGTAGCATTGCACTGTAAAATAAGCAATGTATAACCTTACACATTAATAGTAGTATGATCCCTTTACACTCATACTTCCATGCAATTTTTATAATGAGAAAAGTAAGATGACCGACTGAATCAGAATATTTCACTAAATTAATATGGAGTCAAAAGGAAAAGAAATATCCATTAGTTCAAAGAATATGGGAAGGCATAGGCAGTTGGCTACCTAATATCCATTATTTCTTTATTAAGCAAAAAAACCAAAAATCCAAAAAAACCCCAAAACAAATATGCAGAACAGCTAGGTTTTAAGAGTAGGTCATTGATGTTTTCATTTTGAATTATGAATATAGGAACAGATGCTTATAATAAGATATGCAATCTTCTTAGGATCTCTGGCAGTTAGCAACAGTGTGGAGTAAGTAGACTTCTGTGTGAGGCAGCCAGAAGCTTTTGCTTTCCTTAGACAAAGAGCAAAGCTAATTTTGAAGATATTCTTAGTTGGTTCATTTCCTCCCTCTTCCATTTTAAAGCACAGACATGCTATCTTCAAGCAGAGTACCTGTCTTTAGGATACTGGACAGAAAGCCACATTCTGAAGTTGGCTGAGAGTAAAGGGAAAGAATTGGGTATATATATATATATATATATATATATATATATATATATATATATATATATATATATAGTTTTATGGCATCTTCACAACCCTGGGATGCATCATTTTGGCTGTTTTAACTTGGAGTAATAATGTCCCATCTCAATAAGACACTTGCAGTGACTTGTCACATGGAACAAATCAAAGGCAAACATAAAGAGTATTAATTAATGTAGGAAACCCTTCAGTTTCTAAAACTTTTAGAGTGCTTAGATTTATAATTATTTTTTCTAAATGTAGCAAATTTAATTCTCTGAAACTTCATTCATTGACCAAGACCAAATATGAACCATGTTGAATTTACCAATCAAAATATAGATATGAATGTGCATGAATAGCAAATTATTGGACTCCAATTACTAAGTAAAACTACTATGTTTATAAAACTAAAGAAATGCCAGATATTTTCAAAACATTTATGTCTTCATCCTATTTTGAAGGACGTTTAAATTTATATCAAATGTTAAAACATATTCAAATGTCAACATCGGAAAAGAATAAGTCAAGCAAAGAAAAGCAGTTTCATAAGAAACTGTAGTTAATGGGGAAAATAGCTTTTCACAGCATTATTGATTTAAAAGATGAAGATTAGAATGATCAAAATATACTTCACAGAAAACTCAGAAATTCATCTCAAAGGCTTCAAACAGTTTGTCTAGTCCATATTTCTCTTCATTACAATCAACTTGAAGGAATATGAACTTTGTCCTTGGTGTGAATGCTTCATAATTGGATCTTGCAGAAATTCACACCTTGAAATGGTTGCCTGATTTTCATCTAAGAAGTGTCTTGATCCTAAAATAATATATACTCTTTTTTTTTTTTAAGGTAACTTTTAACTGAAAATGATCTTTATAGATAGCTCCTTGCCTCCATCCATTCTCTCCAAATACTGTCACCTGGCCCCAATAACTATCCTCATCTGGTGCCTAAAACCTATTATGTAACTTCAAAAAAAAATCTTGTGTAAGCATAAGAAAGTGGCAGTTTGGTATGTCTGTCACCTTGCTCAAAGGGCACTCAAATCAATCTCTGGAAGCTTTTATTTTTTTCCTATACTATAAAATGACAAATGTTTTGCTTCAATAAAGTTGCCACAGATTATGATCCACTCTCCACACAATTTAGCACATAATTTAGGATAAAATCATGAAGGAGTCAAGTGAAGATTATTCTCTTTTCTGTGTTGTTTAGTAAACAACTTAGTTTACCGTTAGTAGCATCCACTTATCTCCAGGGAACATGTTCCAAGACCTATAATGTCAGCCTAAACCTGCAGATAACTGAAGCTCCCTCTGTAAGTTAATAGATTTTCTCCCCCTTGACCAAGCACTCACCACATACTATGGCTATCACAATTGCTGTTGAAAGTGAGACAGTAAAGCTGGGATTCATTTTGGTATTTTGACAATTCTACAGATCTTGCACTTACTGTAACCAATAATAAGCTCATTATGATATTTTTCCATTCTTTTTTTCAACAAACACCTTTCATCTTTTCAGTAAAAGAAAGTTTTGTTTTGTGTTTTTTTTTACTTTGACATGTTGAACATGCAGGCATCACTAACTTTAAATCTTAGGAAAATGTTTAAGTCAATTGGTAGAGGGGTTATCTGGGGATAAGTGCTATGGTGTCAACAGAGTATTTGATTATCAACACAGTTATAAAAAGACCAACTGGGATGGAGCACGGACATGTCGGACAGTGGTACTCAGAAGAGTGACTAATTGAAAAGTATGAATAGTTTAATTTTGAAAATTTCCACTTAAAAATTTTATCATGACCTTAGGTAAAATAAACCATCTAAATTAAAACTATAGAGAAGTACTAACATATCTTCCCTTACTTGAAACTTCTCTACAAATTTTATTTTTCTTATTTCTAGTCAGAGGGTTTACATATAACACTATCATTGGATATACATAAAATTAGAACAGTCTCATTAAATTAATCACTGCAATGCTTATTCTGCTTCCATAAATAAGTGGAAAATACATAATTGCAATCAAAACCTTTTGATTCTTGAGATAGAGAATATATACTATATTTTTTGAATAAATCATAGGAGATTTTAATTCTTACATGTTATGCTACTCGTTTGTGCAGAGTATAAAAAACAAGGAGGATCTGAAACTGTTTATTATTAGGGTTATATTTGAGGTTATTTTATAAGTTGAATAAAATAATCCTAATAATTTAAAAAGCCAAATATTGTTTTCAATACATTTACAAAAGGTTAAATGAAAACAGTTACATCGCTCTGTTTCTTTTTCATAATTAAAGCAATTATGACTACATTGGGAATTACTGATTAATTACTGAAGTTACTGATATGTAAATTGATTCACACATAACAGAGATGTAATTCTCACTTCCATAGTACAAAGGGAAAATTATCCAGACACAAGAGAATAAAAGTACAAATCAACCTTATCTTATATGAGAAAAGTAGGAATATATTTAGAAAAAGAAAATAATGATTGAATGATTGATTCATGCAGTCATTTATTCTAGTGTGTATTTGATCGAAATGACTATAGCATGTTTTGTTTTCCCTTGTGGCACTGACTACACTTTTCTGTTTCCTTTAAAAAAGTTATATTCTAAATGTAAGAGTTTATAGCCTTTTTAATTTGAAAATCTAAGAATGGGAAACACTGAGCTGTGTCACTAAGTGTGCAACAAATAACAGATGAATGCAAACACAGTCATATCATCTGACCTTAAGAGGCAGGCAATATATTTTTTGTGATGGTTGGTGGAATTAGGGATCATTTACATGTTAGGAAAGTACCCTACTACTGAGTGTCAGCCCAAGCTTCCTTCCCCTCACTATATAAATATATATTGGAACCCAATATATATTTCATATCATATATTTTTTGATTAAAGATAAGCAAGCTATATGATATCATATATTTCAAAGTCACAAATATAAATGCATAATTTGTATATTTAAGTTCAATTCATTGTAAAGTTTTCTGTGAAAAGAACAAAATATTGAATTGTGAAAATGTGTGCATATTTATACATTTACACACAAGTAAGCATGTAAATAAGTGTATGGACAAATATGTAAAACAATTCTGTTCATAATGATATATTACTACTGCATCACTGAGTTTGCAATGCTTAACTACCACATGAAAAGAAATAAAATTGAAACCCAAACTCTGCCATAGATTTCTTTCTCAGTTTTGTTTTTTCACAGGCTCCAACTTAATTCTAAAGTAGCAGCTAATATGGAGTTCAAAATTTGATAGAATGTATAAAGAATAAAATAACCATGTACCTAACATGACATTAGAACTAGATGCCTTAGCATTAACAGTAAAATAAAACCTTATAACCTAAGACTTTATAACTTAAATAATAGTCACAAGAATTCAAACTTAAGGTGAAGTATAAAACCCACAAGGCAGGTACTAAAATTTAGGATATAACTCCTTTCAAAATTAAATTAGAAAACAGAAATTGTCTCTATAGCTTGTTTACAGGAGGGAGAAAGTACACCATGTTTGAAAAGAAAAAAGTAATTTGTTGTAAAGAGGCCCTTGGGTGAAGCAAATAAATTTATAACTAAAATTCACTATTAATAAAGGCAAAACTTTATTACCCTTTTTCTGAACTCATCTAAATAGCACAATTCAATATTTCATAATATTTTGACAGAAAATTTCACAATGAATTGAACTGAAATATACAAATATATGCATTTGTGTTTGCAAATTTGGCATATCTCGTTTCTTATAAAGCTTATAATAAAAGTCATAAGAATCACAGTTTTCTGTGTATTTGGAACTTGTCATTGTCTTTATTTAAAAAGAGGCTAATTTTGACACAGACATATTTTTATACCTTCAGTGAAAATAATAGTGAATTTGGCTCCCACTAGCTAAGGAAATAAAACTATGTGAGTGCAGAGCAGTGATCCACAGGAAACAAGCTGTCTACTGGAAACATGTTCATGTGTTGGAAGATAATTGAAGCATAAAATTTACAAATCTTTTTTACCAGAGGAGTAATGGCATTATTTTTTTAAAAAAATGCAAACTATAGCTTCTGTGTAAGCAATAGCATACTTTGTTAGGTTGTTTCATAAGCTTGTACAGGAATGAACTTAGATGACAAAGAATGAATAGTTGTTTTATTAAAACAAATACAAAGAGCTGAATAATCAATCTTCTTGCCTAAGATGCTTGTTATTCAGCATATGAAATCTCTCAGATACCCACAGATATAAACTGAGTATAGTTCAATGTGTTGTTATTTTTCTGAAAAAAGAAGAACACTGTCTATTTTTTAAAGTCTAGATTTACATTAGGACAATTGCACTTACTAAAGGACCTTAGGCCAGCCCACTAAACTATCTATAACTCTCTTCAGTTGTTCAATAGTGAAATGTGTATCATAGATTTTCTGTCAGGATCTTGGCATTAAAACAAACTCAAAACACCATTTAGTTATGTTTTAATTTTAGTTTAAACAAAAAAATGTTTTTTTTTTTTAATATCCCTAATTTATTCAACCAAAGCTTGTACAATAACTGGAGAAATTCTTTGTCACCATACTTTGGTTAAATGTATTTAACAAAAAAATATAAAAATGGTTATGAAACCACTCATTGAATGGTTTATGTACAGATATGACCAGAGTTTTAAAGTAATGACAATTTTGATTTTTACTAACAATAAAACTCAACACATAGAAGTAATTATTTTCTCCTTCAATATACACTGAACCCACAAATTGTCTAAGATTTGGATAATGGAATTCTATAGGTAATGGTGCAAATATGTAGTTAAAAATGAATCTGGAATGGTACAATTATCATGTTGTCCAGGTTGGCCAATTTGTTTCAAACCTAAATTGGAGGCCCTATTAAAATCTAAAGTGCCTTTGGCAATTCAACTCTTTATGCGACATGAGTGCTGTGTTTTAGGTTTATTCATGAATTGCCCTGAAAACCTAGCCAAAATGACTTTATAAGACTATAACTAACACAGTCTAAGATATCAGCATCAAAAGAACAGTTATGTCACATAAATCTTATTTAATGATTGCAAACTTAGTTTTCATTTTTAGACACCGCTTTCTAAATTTCTTGTCCATTCCTCTTTGTCTCTTTCCATATTCTTTCCTTCTCTCCCTCCATTTATTTTTGTTCCTTTAAACTTTTCTTTTCTTTGTTGTCTTGTTCCTTGTCCTCTAACCATCATATTGAATAATATGTTATAGGGAAAATTATCTAGACATACCTTTCTTTTCATCTATGGTCATACAAGAAAGACAGTATTATTAATTATTATTAGAAGAAGTTTGCTTCCAATCAATTTTACTTAGACATGTGTTAAAAAGGGAATAGAATTTTTCAAGCAGATTTTTATATTAAAATGTACATTAAAATTCATATATATTATTATTTTGAACATTTAGGAAACAGTTTGTGTTTCATTCAAATTCCACTTTTAACATCTTAATTTGCATATAGTGAGTCTCTATTCTTCTGACTCATAATAGTCTGTTTCCAGTTTGAATATTATCAGTAGAGTTGCTTAATCTTTCAAATGGCCACATTTTCCATTTTTAATAAAGTTGTAATTTTAACTTTCATCTTCACTTAATATAATTCATTTAGTAAAATTATTTGTATTTCACAACTCTAGCTATCCCTCATTTCTAAAGATAAGAATTTAATTAAAATACTTATGATAAGAACAAAAACTTTTTATAAAATATAGAATTTTAAAGCTTAACATCTAAAGATACTGAAGGCTAGCTCCTTTAAATGCTATATTCTTGTAACATTTCTGAGGACAATACATGACTCTATTGAATTATTAAGTTACTATCTGCATCTTAAATTTAATACATATTTCTTTTTGAGCCATGCTATATTGTGTTACACCACTATACCTAACTTCTGTTGCTTTGCAGTTATTAATCATAACCTACCTACAAATTGTCATGTTAAATATGGAACCTCCTTACCACATTTCATCCACATTATCCACCAATCAATTCACACCTATCAAAAACAAAGTCACTTAATTAAAGAACATTTGTAGGTGGGTTAATGCCATATAAGTGATCTTATATGGCAATAGTTCACAGTTGAGATAGTTAGTAGTTTTGTTTATGTAATGAGAATCATATCTCAGTAAACTATATTATTTCTGTCCTTTGTCTCAAACACATGGGCACAGGGGAAAAGTTCCTGAACAGAACATCAATAGCTTATGCTGTAAGATCAAGAATCGAGAAATGGTACTTCATGAAACTGCAAAGCTTCTGTAAGGCAAAGGACACAATCAATAGGATAAAACAGTAACCAACAGATTGGTAAAAGATCTTTATCAATCCTACATATGATAGAGGGCTAACATCCAATATATACAAACAACTCAAGAATTTAGACTCCAGAGAACCAAATAACCCTATCAAAAAATGGGGAACAGAGCTAAACAGAATTCTCAACTGAGGAAACTTGAAGGGCTGACAAGCACTTAAAGAAATGTTCAACATCCTTAGTCATCAGGAAAATGCAAATCAAAACAACCCTGAGATTCTACCTTACACCAGTCAGAATGACTAAGATCAAAAACTCAGGTGACAGCAGATGTTGGTGAGGATGTGAAGAAAGAGGAACACTCCTCCATTGCTGGTGGGATTGCAAGTTGATACAACCTCTCTGGAAATCAGTTTGGTGGACCCTCAGAAAAATGAACATAATATTACCTGAAGACCCAGCTATCCCACTCCTGGGCATATACCCAGAAGATGCTCGAACATGTAATAAAGACACATGCTCCACTATGTTTATAGCAGCCATATTTATAATAGCCAGAAACTGGGAACCACCCAGATGTCCCTCAACAGAGGAATAGGTACAGAAAGTATGGTACATTTACACCATGGAATACTACTCAGCTTTAAAAACAATGACTTCATGAAATCCGCAGGCAAATGGGTGGAACTTGAAAATATCATCCTAAGTGAAGTAACTTAGTCACAAAATAACTAACAAGGTATGTACTTGGATATTAGCCCCAAAGTTCGGAATACCCAAGATTCAATTCACAACAACCATTGGACTGAGCATGGGGTCCCAGATGGAGGAGTTGGAGAAGAGACTGAAGGAGCTGAAGGAGTTTGCACCCCCATGGAGGGAGCAACAATGTCCACTGGCCTGACCTCCAATGCTCCCGGAGCCTGGACCACCAACCAAAGTATACACATGGAGGGACCTATGGTGCTGACCACATATGTGGCAGAGGAGGGCACTGTTGGCCATCAGTGAGAGAGGCCCTTGGACCTGAGGGTGTTAGATGCCCCAGTGTAGGGTAATGCCAGTGAGGGAACATAGGAGTGGGTAGGTGGGGTAATATCCTCATGAAGGCAGGGGAAGGGGGATTGGATAGGGGATTTCCAAAGGGGGGATTTGGAAAGGGGAAAACATTTGAAATGTAAATAAAGTATCAAAAAAGGTTTAGAAAATATTTATATGTATAATATTAAAATCTTTTTAATACATATGATCATATGGTAAATGTGAACTTATGGGTCTTTTGTGTGCTTTGCAGTCACAAAGATTAGGAGAATGACTTGACCATGATCATGTCAGCTATAATTAACTAGAAAAGCCCACTAAATTTATTTCTTAAGAGTACAAGATACTCTCTAAGACTCATTTTGTTTTGATATAGACATGATCTTCTAGACAATAGAGGATGGCCTTGAACTCACATCTTCCTGTGATCACTACCTACCACATCAGCTTCAAGGTAGTTTAAATGTTACTTGTTTTTGAATCATGAAAATCATTCTATAGCTACTGATGCTACTGAATTGCTGTAGGACCCCTAGCTCTGACTTGCTTCTTCCTTGACCTTAAAAATCTAAAAGGAAAAGAAAAGAAAAGAAAGAAAGGAAGGAAGGAGGAAAGAAAGGTAAATTCTGTAACATTCAACTACGCTTTGGAGTTTGAATATGAATGCCTATCATAGGCTCATGTGCTCGAATGCTAGGCCTATAGGGACTGGCACTCTTTGGAGGTGTGGCTTTGTTGGAAGGAGTGGGTCACTGTGGTGGTGGGCTTTGAGTTCTCATATGCTCAAGCTACATCTAGTGTGGCAGTCTTCTTCTACTGTTTATATATCAAGATGTAGAACTCTCAGCTCCTTCTTCAGCAACAAGTCTGCCTGCACAATTTTATGCTTCCCACTGAGATGATAATGGACTGAACCTCTGAACTGTAAGACAGCCCTAATTAAATGTTTTCCTTTGTAAGAGTTGTCATGATCATAGTGTCTCTTCACAGTAATAAAACCCTAAGAGGGATGTTTCTTTAGATATTCATCAATGTTTTAACAAGTGAAATGACTACTATGTATAAAGCTTTCAAAATTAGATTTCTCATGCATGAAGAAATATAAAAAACAAAACAAAACAAAACAAACCCCTCCACATTGTATAATTGTAGCATCTAGGTAAACCACATTTATAGCAAGAAATTCTTGAGTTTATAGTTGATCAGATAATTTTAACAAAAAGATTTCAGCGAGGGTGAGAAAAGAGATGGCTTATTAAAATGTACTTATTTGGCTATTAGTGAGGCATAAAACCTAATATTGAGATCAGGCTATTTAAAACAAGTTACATTTTGTTACTTGTCTTATTTATTCCTAACTCTCAATTATCCTTATCACTTGAGGCAGAAAACTGGCACAGACAACTCAGAAGAGTAGATAATAAACAAATCCCAGATTATTATCTTTGCCTTTGTAATATGTTATGGCTGCATAGTGCCAAAACAAACAGTGTAAATGAAATAATTGAGCTAATTATTTTGTATCAAAGACAATTTTAAAAAAAACAACCAGTTATTTACTGAATTTAACTGAGCTACCTAGACTTGTTAGTTTTATGTGTTTCACCCTAACTTTTCATCCCTTTTATATTACGATTGCTTCCAATAATAACGTTAACTAGGTCTTTGATCATATTTAGGTTGATCAGAGTAGAGTGGGTAGTGTGTTTGTTAACAGAGAAAAGATAGCCTAAAAACTGTTAGTAAGACATTAAGGATAGGGAAGTGGCAAGTGAAAAAACACCCTGTAAAGAAAAACCTCTGACAAACTGAATATTATTGTTTTTTCCATACCTTCTGTTTGATGATCATTTCATTGATGTCTTCCAGATCACCCACCATCACCCTCTGTGATTTTATTACTCGATCAAGTAGAGACAGCCAGTCTGTAAGTTCTGTCCAAGCTCGGTTGAAGTCTGCCAGTGCAGGTACCTCCAACAGCAAAGAAGATGGCATTTCTAGTTTGGAGATGAGAGTTTCCTTGGTAACGACAGATTGTGTCACTAGAGTAACAGTCTGACTTGCAGCTAGTATTTTTGAAAGAAAGAAGAAAAGAAAAAAAGGAAATATGAGAAACACAAGCAAAAGAGCCAATTTTAGTAACAACTAATGACTATTGAGAAGCAACAGTTTGAGGTAAGATTTCTGACAAAATAACAATGTGTAAACTTGATAAGGCAGTACACCATAGAACATTCAATATGTTTAATAATCTTTAAAGATATATTATCTTATCTTTATACCCTAAGAAATAACTGAAATATTTTTCAGTAAACATCATACAGAGTATGAAGTTTATAAACACAGGTATTGGGTCATTTCCAGGTAAGATTTAACTATATATTGTCCATTCAAAGAATAAAATGAAAAACTACAGATTGTATAAGGTCATATTTGTGACTTCTGATTTCCTTGAATAAGAATATATGTAATAGAAAGAATCTCTCTGTATCTTATAGTGGAAAAACTTCACATTTCTCTTCTGTTTTGGCAATAAAGTAGATAACAGTGAAGAAATAGCAAAACATATTATTTTTGAAAACTGAGAGGTAGTTAAGCTTTTCTTTTGTATATGAAAAGGCTATTTGATGGTCATTAAATCCTCAATTAAAATTAATAGCATTGAATACTTTAATGGGTAAGATACAAAGTCTTAGGGTGAGGCACACAGGTAAAAATCCTGCTGTCTGCCTGAGGAACTCTGAGATCTTGCTTAAGTTATTCAAACTCTCTAAGCTTCAGCTTTTCTTCCCAGTGAGGGAAGAAAAGTAACAGAGTAAATGTCACTGGGAAAGTTGTATAGACTCAATGATAATTTACGCAATGTTTGCAGAAATGCCAGAGAACATTATTGTTATTGTCATGATAATGATTATCCTCATCGTCATCATCATCATCACAATATTCAAAAAGTGTTAATATCTAGACATCAACGTTAAGTATTGCCATTTTATAAAAATTTGGTTGATTTAAAAATACTTTTTAAAGTATACTTTTTCAAATATGGTGACAAGTGGGAAATGAATATTACAAACGTGGAAAACTGGGGGGAACTTGGTCTGCAGTCTGTGTAATGCTCTCTATGGACTGAAGCATGCCCAGTTGATTTTGCTGGCATGAACTGAAGTCTAGAAACAACACACAGAGGGGTGATCAGAAGTCAGTGACAAAAGGAAGCAACAGTTAATCTGCTTTATAGACAAGAGTGACAACAGCATTACAACCAGGAGGCCAGCAGCAAGGAAACCTGGATGATGTGGTTCAGTAGGGAAGCATTTTAAACAAGTTAGAAAGAACATCTCAGTGAAAAATCTCATAGGAGTGTCCACTCATGGGAGCTGTTCAAGGAATCTGAAAATAAAGATCTGTACTTTTATATTCTGAGGTGACAATGCATTCATTTTAGTGGCTGTATTATTGTTCATAGTTTTTAGATGGTCTTGCCATGAAGAAGATTGGAGAGATGGAGAGATGCTTCTTCTCTTTCTCACCTCCTGGGAACCCCCAACACTTCCACATAGAGAAAATTAAGGCAGAATGAAAAGTGTTGGAAGTGTCAGAATTGAAACATGATACAAAAGTAGTAAATGAAAAATTAACACTGAAGAAATGAAGAAATCCTTTCTTTCAAATTCACCTCAATGCTAAGAGGGCATTTCTGTAAAGAAAGAACCCTAATCAGAAGCTGAATTGTCATCTAGTGTTTATAGTACAGAGTTGTTTGTACCCCTGCACACTCTTCTCCTACTGTATATTAAGTCTAGAATCATAAAAGGAATCTCAGCTAAGGAGCTGGATCCTTGGAAATGACACATAGGTAGGGTTGAAAAGAGAAAATTATAATATAATTGTAGGGATTTACTCAGATCGTGAGGCAGACTCAAAAATATGGACAACATTCACACCTCCCATTTTCTTTCCTCCAACTTCTGCCCTCCCCTCAGTCCTCAGTCCTTTTTCCTTTCCAGTGTTAACTGTTACAAAACACAGAGTTTATCTGTACTGTCAGTTTATGTATGGGTATAGGATGACATAGTGGAATATGTGTTTACCATTAGGAGTCACATTCCTCAAGAAATCTCTTTCTCCCTCCCATCTCTCTCTGCTCTCTTCCTCCCTCTTACTCTTTCTGCAGTTATCAATTGTCCATACTTTTCTACTCAGAGTGATCTATGGACCTCCCCACCCCATATAAGTTTCGAGAAGGGTAAATGTAGAGTATGTCTAAGTTTTTTGCTATTTAGATTATTTTACCTATTTGTTAAAAAAATATTTCCTACTTTTTAATTTGTATGTGCGTGTGTTATAAGACTTCTAAATCTGCTACAGCAAAGGAAAGTACAGAGAATACAATCTCATGTGACATATAAAGTAACTATTGGAAAAATAATAGAATTCAGTTTATTGTGTATTATAACATTAACCCCTATGTCAATTCCATAAGTCAGTAATGTCTTCAGTTTAGAGGCAATACTAGAGTATCTTACCTCATCATGCCTAGAATAATAGAGATTACCTATACAATGGTCAGTCCAATTGTTCATGAGAGAGATGTATTATCATAGTCACATGGTGTACCTGAAACTCAAGAGTGTTTAAATTATTCACTTAAGGTTATACAGCTAAGATATGGCAAAATAAGAGTTTAACTCCAACAATCTAGACTTCCAATGTTTTTGTTGATGTGATTTCTGAACCAAGGTGGTTTTTGTTTTCTAGCTTTTTTTCTCCTTTGATTACAAAAGTGGGGAGGGGCAATAACTGAACTGTTTAGTTTTATTTTCTCATTTTTGTATTTGACCCTCCATTGCCTTCTCCAACTAGTGGCTCTGTCTACATTTTTTATTCTTTTGAAACTAGGTCAAATGAAAGTCAGTGAGACATCTCAGTGTCTAAAGGCACTTCTCACTGAGACTCATTACCTCAGCTTGATCCTTGGAACTTGTGGTCGAAGGAGCAAACCTACTCTCACAAGCTGTCCACATTCATTTGTTCCCTTACCAGTGTTTATTTGTTCCACAGCAGCATCATGCTCTGAACTGAACTTGACACTGCAGCCCCAGTCTTTCCTCCATTATACTTGTATTCCTCCACACCTGAGTCTGTATAGTTCAATTAACACAGTTCATTAGACACCATTGTGTCTGTTCACATTCCCTTCTCTTCCTTTAAACTGGTCTTTCCCATTTCCTCACAAAGTTTCAATGCCCTTTCAAATGTCAAAGTTAAATGTGTTTTGTTTGGGAGAATCAGGATAAGCATGCAACAAAAACCATCTCCATAAGGCCACAGTCATCCTGCAGCACTTAATATTTTCTTATTTAAGCAATCCTAATTGCAATAAAAGTGCCACTCATGTATTATTATAGTCCTCATGTTGTGTAGTCCATGTTGCCAAATTGGAAGTAGACTTTTCACCATTTGAGCTGCATCTCCCATTTCTCTCTTTTCTCATTCCTCTGCCTTGTTTTGTTCTTTACATTCAAGTATTTAATTTAAAAAGATTCAACATATAAATCTTATGCTAAAATAACTAAATACTAATACACATGTGAAATGTTCATCTTTTTGGGTCAAAGTTACCTCACACTGGAAGATGTTTTTTCTAGCTCCATCAATTTACCTACTCATTTTGTTTTTATTTAACAGCTGAATAACACACCATCATGTAAGTGTGCTACATTTTAGTAGTCATTCATTTGTTGATGGAAATCTAGGCTGTTTCAAATTCCAGGCTTTATGAACGCAGATGAGCATGTATCTCTATAGTAAAATGTGGTGTCCTTTCAGCATATGCTGGATCTTGTGGTAGATTAATTTATAGTTTTTGGAGGAAGGGAACTCTACAATGATTTCTATAGTGGCAGTGCAAGCTTTCGATCCAACTAGTAACAAATAAGTTATTCCCTCATCAGAGAAGCAAAATGGTAATTAACATAGAGACCCATAACTGGGCAATGCATAGAAAACAGGTAAGGGATTTTGAAGCACTCAGTCTCAAATGGAATATTTTCATCATACATCACCCTTTAAGGATCAAGGATCTAGGATCTACGAGGAACAGCATGGGAGGAGAGGCCCTTGGTCCTGTGAAGGCTTGATGGATGCCCCAGTGTAGGGGAATTTGAGGGCCGGAAGGCAGAAGTGGGTGAGTGGGAGGGGGAGCACTCTCATAGAAGCAGGGTGAGGGGAAATGGGAGAGGGGGTTTCCAGAGAGGGGGAGAAACCGGGAAAGGGGATAACATTTGAAATGTAAATAAATAAAATCTCCAATTAAAAGGAAAAAAAAAACCAAAACAGTCATAAGTGGTACATGGCTCCAAGGAAACAGAGTTTTCCAGGCACAGTGGAGCAGATGCACATATAAACTCACAGCAACTGGGTTAGATCTGCAAAAGCTCAAGCTAGACAAAACTCCAGCACAGAGAAAGAGAAGTGGGCACAAAGTCCCACCCCTAACTAAGAAGCTATTTGCACCTGATACATGCTAGAAGAGAGAAAATCAGTTTTCTTGAATGCAATGACAGTAGATACATAAAGCACACTTCAGCATAAATCTTATGCCCAGAGGTTGGACAACACAACACAGACTCCATGTTTCTTGTGTGCTTTTTTTTCTGTTTTGTCTTTTTCAAGAGAGTAAGAACATAAAGTTGTTTGGTTACGGAGGAGTAGAGGATCTGGGAGAAGTGATGGAGAGGAAAAATGTATGGAATTCTCAAAATAAAAACTTTGAAAAACAAAAAAATAACAGCACATTATTTCTTTTTAGGTTTTAATAACATATATTTGTATATAAGCACTATATTTTCTTTGATCCATTAATAATCAATTGTTACTAGGATGGTTCCAGTTTTAGGTCATTGTTACTAGTACTATACTTAACATAAGGCTACATTTGTCTCTGTGACATAGTAACTTAATTAAGTTTTCTTTCCATATAAATCTCTTGTTGAATCATGTCATTCTATTTTTAACTTTGTGTGTGCATATGTATATGTGTGGGGGGATACCTGTGAACAGACACATGCAAAAGCCAAGTGTGTCAATGTACACTGGGTGTCATTTCTCTTTTGGCTATACTCATTGACTAGCAAGCCCCAGGGATCTTCCTCTGTTTACTTCCTTAGCAGTGGAATTTCAAAAACACACTAGATGTCTGGCATATACTCTAGATGCGAGAAATTTAAACTCAGGTCCTGATGCTTGCAGAACAAGCACTTTACTGGCTAATACCAATCTCTTGCCTACTTTTATCTTTAGGAAAATTTCTATAATGACTAAACAAGCTTGCCTTCTCTCTAAAACTGTACTTGTGTTTTTAGATAATCTTTGTTTATGATTTTTTTAAAAATGTTGTATTGTTTATAAAACAAATCATTGCCATTCTAGTAAAAATCACAGCACATTAGAAGTATAGTCAAAGTGAAGAACAACACTATTCAGTATAGAAGAAGAAGGGAGAAAAGCCAAGAAAAGCAAGAGATATTTATGAAAGATGGTCATCAAATCCCTAAGTGGGAATATAATTGATGTAATCACTTGGCTTCCCTAAAGAATGTGTGCATATCTCTTTAGAGGAAGCATAATAATATATAGTCTATCCCCCCTCAAAATTAAAGACAAATACTTGGCATGACAAAAATGATTTTTAATTAAAAATTCAGTGTAAATGAGGCTTGTACATGTTTGTGAAAGCTACATTTTAACCCTGAGAATTATTAACATACTGACAAACATTTTAAAGACTGTTATATATCAAATAAGTTCCCTTACCAAGTATCAGATGCCCGGACTCCTTATGCAGAATATGAGACAATAAGCTACTTGATAGAAACAATAGTGTCATCTCTAATAAAACTTAAATGCCTGACACATAATAAGATTTCAATAAATATTTTTTTTGCATGGAATAGAAAGATAAACAATGTATTAACCAGAGTACTTAAGTATAATATATATTTATTTAGTTTCTATAAATGTATATATGTCTAGACTTATCACAGTTTTGATCTAGTGATCCATAAGGAAGACTAAATAGAGGAATCATTAACTGCAATATGAACAAAATAATAGCAAATAGTCAAAAACTAGATTCTTTTGGATGAAATTTGAACTTTGAACACTTTTAAAATGTTGTAATTTTCTGTACTGGTTCTTTACTATGTCATTATTGTATGGAACCCAAATCCACAATAAAATATGAATGAAAATAATTGTAATTGGTTACTATGTGAAAATACTTTAATCCATATGCACTATTGCTGCTTTCTCAAAACATTACATTTGTAGCTAACATGAGTTATCAATTATAATATCTTCAAGAGAACTGAAACTAGGACATTGTATAAAACATTGATTTTAGCATTATGATAGCTTAGAAATGATGATATAAATATCTGTTGAAGCCTAATGAAATAAAAGTGAGCTATGAATATAGTAATATATTATATACAGCTATAATATGATATTATTAACCTTTTTAGGGTGGCTATTGATATTATTCAACATCAGTACCTCATGAATTATCTAGATACATCTTATACAACAAGGCAAATATAGTGAAGAACATTGTCCTATATACTTAAAAATGCTAAGATGGTAAATATTAAAGATTTATTTTATTCTTAATTATATACATGTGCATGTTTGTCTCTCTCTCTCTCTCTCTCTCTCTCTCTCTCTCTCTCTCTCTCTGTGTGTGTGTGTGTGTGTGTGTGTGTGTGTACTTGCCAAGGCCAGATGAGAATATCAGATTCTTTGGAACCAAAATTAAAAATCCTTGTGAATAGCCCCATTTGGGTGCTGAGAACTGTAATTGGATCCTCTGTAAGAGTACCACACACTCTTAACCTTGAAGCCATCTTCCCAAACCCAAAATGATAAATTTTATGACACATATTCAACTACAAAAGATTTATGTATGAGAAAAGTAGATTTTTCCTTCTCAATTTTCAGTAAGAAAGATTTAAAAGAAATCTTTGAATACAGAAACAAACATCATCTTATGCATCACAATTGTTCTGCAATAGTAAGACCCAGAGGGAAATGTCTGTTATTTGTTGTTTTTAACACTACTGTGTGTTTCTCTGAAATCCTCTGTGAAGCAATCATGATTTGCCAATAACTCTCAGCAGCAGGTTATGTGAAGCTTCACTGAAATCCTCTCCTGAGCTTTACTGAGCATTCCACAGACTTTAGGCATTTTTACATACATACGTTTTACATACATACATGCAGCTGTGTAAGAGTATGCATGCATGCATGCATGCGGGTGCAGTTGCACATTGAGGCCAGAAGAGGGTGAAAGATCCCTGGAACTGCTGAAGCAGGAGCTGAAGCTGGAGTTAGATGACTGTGAGGGGCCAAATTGAGTTCTGGGGCCTGGATTTGAATTCTATGAAAGAGCAGTAAGAGCTCTTAATTGCTCATCATTCCAGCTCCTGGAAGACTACTTTTGATTGCTGCAAGGATACAAGTGCCAGTTTATTTGCCTGCGCTTGAGAAACCTCAGAAGAAACAGGCTAACTCTGGTGATAGCTTCCAAATTACAGAGGCTTTGACAGTAACACGATTGTTGGACCACTTCTTGGACTGTCCAGTATTGCCTCTCTAACTTCCTTAGGAGTTAATATACTAAAAGCAATTCCCAATAAAGATGTAGGAAGCTTGTCGAAAACACCATATTCTTTGTTTAATCTTATCTGATATTAAATCCTGGAATAATACTATTAGCAATTAATTACTTCCTAGTATTACCTGTTACTTAATTCAGTTGAATGATTTCAACGTTTCAAAAGCACATCAAATTTGGTGACATATTTATGTTTAAGGATTTACAAAGCAGTTACATAATCCTTGTTTACACGTGAGTTTCAATTTACCATTTCAGGTGCTTCCTTTTAAGTGATATCAGAACATATCCTGCAGGCAAAACACCAGAGTCTGACAATTTCATGAACTAAAGTCATGAACTCTGTTTCCACCATGACACTGGAAATATAACTTCTTTCTTTTTCTGGTTTGAAGTGATTGTTTTGGGCTAAGCTTGTCTTTTAATGTTCTGGGTCAGTTCACACATTATATACTGCAGGAATGAAATACATACCAGCTGATGTAGTGGAACTCGCTAAATAAAAAGTCAACTTATGTTTTTATTTAGCTTGTAGAAAAGCACACCATGTCTTCAGTGACTATCAATGAGACAACAAAAGGTAAAAAGAAAGGTAGAAATACTAGTAAAATTTAAATAGTCAAAAGTGTTTGTTGCACACTAAAGTAAATGAGTAAAATTATCATGTTTGTTTAAGGTACACATGTAAAATCATCACCAAATCCTTTTGAAAGGAGGAGAGGCACTCATGAATAAAAACACATTGTTTAAATGATTGCAGATCATGCTCTTGAATGGCAATGCTTCCAGGAGCACCAGCATGCCAGTTTGGAAAGCACATATTTCCTATTCCTTCAGACTTGAATCTTATTGTCTTAATTCTTTTGACAAATGGTCTAAATTTGACAATATAAAGGGAGTCTGGGAAAGCTGTTAGCCTACACTTTATGGTTTCTGAAATAGGAACACAGCCCACTTTGTTTATTCAGAAAGATGTGTAAAGTGACACTGTTGTAGAGTTGCTTATTTCTAAACTTCTTTTTGCTAAGAAAACATCCTGTCAATTCAAGCCTAACGCTTGTGCCTGTATGTTTTTAAAGCATGAAATTGTACTTAAACCCTAGTTTGACTAATATCTTTTCAATAGTGCCACTGTTTTACATAAAAGATATATGTTTCAATGCTCTTAAAATTTAAAGTATGCATAGTATCGTCTCAAATATAATCTTTTTCTAGAGAATGTTTCCAGAATATTTGAAAGGACTTTGAATTATGATGTTAGGTGGAATGTTATATAGACATTTGATACATTAGTCAACAATATAGTTTATTTACAATGTTTGCTTTTTGATATTCTATTACAAAGTTTCTTTTCCTAATTTTCTACTCATTGTTGAAATCTGGGCACTGGCTTCAACTACTGCTATTATAACATGATATAGTCTCTTCATTTACATTTATTAATTTGATTGTACAAACACACACACACACACACACACACACACACACACACACACTCTCACATGCAGAAAATCCACAGGTGAAGTAAATCTTGAAGGCAACACAAATTCCTGATTTTCTTCTGTCCAATGTACCATTTTTTTTTTGTGATTGTGCAATTCAATTTACATGTTTACAGTTATTTTTGATAGGTAAGTAAGGATAATTATTTTCATTGGTAAACTCTTTTTGGGTTGTTTTGGTTATACTTTGTTTCTGCTGCTCCATTCCTCTGAGGTTTGCCTTATATTGTCTTCATTTCTACGAAAGTTTTTTCCTTAGTCGTACTTATATGAAAGTGGAATAGTTATAAGGTTTATTGTAAACTGCTGGCAACCCCACATTAATCACATATAAGAACTCCATACTTTCCACAGAACATTTTGTTCTTAATATCAAAACTTACATTTTGTGATAAATTCTATTTAACAAATTAACAGTTATGTTTATGTTCAAAATGAATTATTAAAACTTCTCATTTAAAGAAAATATTACCTGAAAATATAATTTGAATGAAATGTTGTTATATTTAATATTCAGACATCCTAATGAAGTTAATCACACTGTCCATAATTTTAAAAACTATAATTTTTTCATTAAGAGCGAAGTAATAATTCTTATAATTGATGTTCTGAGATACTTATTTAAGCCTTGGAAGTAAATTATATTTCCTTACTGTAAAAATTACTATTTATTTTAATCTATTATTTTAAAACTGAATAGTAGTAAATCATATGCACTTTTTTTTCATTAAATGATATGTCACAAAATTTGGAGCAAGCCACATAAAAAGGACGAAATTATCCTAAATTATCTAAGTAGAAAAAAAACAGAAAGAAAATTATTTAAACACTGTTGATAAGTATAACCAACAAACATTGATGGAAAATTTATTTTGGAAGAGCTTCATCATTTGATAGGATAGGCAATTAAGAACTAGAATGTCAAGTCGTTTTCCTAATACAGTCAGCACCCAGAAAGCAAGACACCATACAAGGAACAGAGGCCTAACCTACATCTTCTTATTTCACCTATCAGAAAATTCTTTTCTTCTAACTCTGGGATGCATGGCATTGAACTCAGATTGTACTGCTTGGTGGCAAGCACCTTAAACAACTTAGCCAGTTTCCAAACCCAGTATTTCCTATTCTCTATCATTAAACATGTAGGCCCATGAGACTCTTATTCATGATAAAGTCAGCCCTAATAGTCCCCTCTTTAATTGTCTTTGTTTATTTAGTTGTATATAACAATAACCTTGTATGTGTTGGCTATTATATTATTTTCTACTGATTAGGTTGCAAATTTCTAGACTTTGGAACTAATTGTGGATATTCCAATGCTTATTGCTATAAATCTGTTACCTCTGAGCATTTGAATCTTATATTGATTTTTTTTTCATATAATTCAACAGAACCTTGATATTACCAATCAGGATTTCTATGCCTATTTTCAAGTGGCAAAGCATATTTGTATCTCCAACAGCTTACGTAAGAGTTAAGGAATTCAAGAACTGGAGAGATGTCTCAGTAGTTAAGAATGCTTGCTGTTCTTCCAGAGAACCTAGGTTCAATACCTAGTACCCACAGCTCACAATGGTAGCTCCTGTTCTATGGTATCAGATGTCCTCTTGTGGTCTCTCTAGGTACTGCAGGCATATAGTGCACAGATAAACATGGAGGCAAAATACCCATACACATAAATACAAATTAAAACAATTCAGTGCTGTCCAGTATTTCTTTCAGCACTTGAGATTAGTACTAGAAGCACTGTGTTTTGCAACTACTCAGTCACTCAGTAGGGTAGATTTTACTAAGCTTGTGGGAAATCAATAACATGGTGAGACCCATGAAGTTTGAGCTATCATTTCCTATGAAAGAATAAAGTTAAGACAATGTTTTAATATTTACTTAGATTAGACATCAAGACAGTTGTTTTTCCTATGTACATTAAATCATTCTACAAACCTTCATTAAAGAAAAATTCAAATTATAACAAAATTTAAAATAAATTTTATAATTATATAGAGATTTATTTACATAGAAGTATTTTAAATGAAGGTGAAAGCTTCTATATTGTGACAATGACCACTTCTATTTATGAAAGCAGCTTTCGTTCAATAATGTCATTGAAAATTAATAAAAGTAATGATGGGCTTATGCTCACTTGTTAAGAGGGGCATGAAAATTAAGGGTTAGTTTTGATATATTCTTTATTTTATTTCCATGGCCTCTATAAGAAATATATAATCAAGATACCCATGTTTTTATTGAACTATGACCACAGTGGGTAACTAAATGCTAGGTAAATCAGCATTACACTGGCATACTGTAATGTTCACTCTTTTAAGGTTAAATACTTTGGAAGTTATATAGGAATATCAAATTCAAAAGCTGCTGGTTGAGAGAAAAAAATTCTCAAAACTATGTTGATACTGCAACATAGGCAGATTGGTTTAAAGTACAACAGAGTTAAGAGAAATGGTGTTAAATTGATTGAAGATCATAGTATACATCTAAATCCTTGAGTGTCATGCATAAAGATCACTTGACTTGCATTTACTGTTCTATTCACATCTTTTCTGGAAGATAAACTACTTCAAAACTCAAGATCCAATAGGAATAGACTATTTTTGCTGAGTTGCCACAAAACCTTCCTGAGGCTGTGATTAGGATGACCGAGAAGATCACTAAATGCTGAAAAGTGGATGTGACCAGGGAATGGCTTGGCTGCTGGCCATGATAAGTCATAATTTGATAACTGTACTAAACTGCAGCGAAAGAATCTTTTAATACTTTAGGTTCTTTGTCTAAATCCCCCAGTTATGCTTCAGTGATTAAATTATTAAGAACGTCTGATTTAGCTGTTTCATAGTTTAGATGGGAGGAAAGATGTTTTGAAATCATTTCCATTATTCATGGTTTCTTGTTTTTCAAAATTAAACTTGGAGGATGTAGAGATAATCCCTTTTTATTAGGACTCCAGAAACTGAGAATAGCCCCCAAAGCAGAATAGCAGCATGAATGTATCATTTTCAAGGACAGTATCATAATGTATTAGCTCCTTTTACTTTCTTAGCTGAGCAATATGCAGTCAAATTTGATGTTAATCCAATAGTTTAAAAAATGGTTACAGGATTCTACTAACCTCCAAATACAGCTTGATATATGATTAAGTCAAAGTTCAAGGGAAGACTAGATATCTTGAAAGAGCCTCCAAGGTGATTGATAAACTGGTACATGATTAACATTTATATCCCATGCTATCTAGAATATAAATAGCATGTAAACTATGTGATATTTTTGTATGCTAAGTCATTGTTATTGTTTAGAACCAATATTATTTCAGTAGGGTGAATAAGGTTTATGACTTAACATTCACTCTCATAGATTCCTAGATCCAGGTAGTAATTCTACTCCCAGGGATAATGACAACTTGTTTTAAGTTTCCATGGACTTATTTTTCAGATATGTACATGTACTTATATTCATTGACAGCTTAAATTCTAAGCCATTCAAAATAACCCTATGTTCTTCACTTTTGATTTAGGGATCTAAAGTTTAAAAAAGTATATTTCCATAGACTGAATCATTTTTACACACACACACACACACACACACACACACACACACACACCTAACACATAAACTCATGATGAGTCTGGTTATTTCATAAAGAAAAGAGTTTTTTGGTCAGTTTTAGAAGTTTTCGGTGGGGGATTCATATTTGACAGAATCATATTGAAGAATCATAGATGAAAAGAGAAGATACATGGCGAGAGATGCCACAAAGCAAGGAGAAGATAGGTTTTGATCTTCTATATCTTTTCACTCTCTAAAAAACTTACTTACAGCAGAAGATTCAGTCTCTAGGGCTGAATAAAACTGGGCATAATGTAAGACACTGCAGCCCAGCACTGTGGAAGTGGATGCAGGAGGATCAGACATTCAAGTTTATGGTCTAAGCTACAGAAAATTCTATCTCAGAAACAAAACAAATTAAACCAACAACCAAAAACAGTGCATCCATATTTGTGAGATCTATTACACGCATTGAGTCCCGCACAAAGCCCTTCCCAAGGGTATCCTTGACTCTGCTACTCCCCTACTACTAGGTAATGCTTCCATCACCTTTCAGAACTGTCAAAGTGGAGAACAGATTTCCACCATAATATTTTTTTGGGGGGGGATAAACTATATTTAATTAAGAATACAGTACTATGTACATATGTGTATATACATACATACATACATACAATACTTACAAACACACATACACAACTTGTCAAAAACGTGTATGAACAAGGGAAAAATGTCTTCATATATCCTTGATATAAGAGGTTTACTCAAACAAGAAACCATGTTTCCCCATTTGCTCTGTTATTCACATCATAACGTAAAGGGCCACTAGTAAGGAAGTCAAAGCTGACAGAGGAAAACTCAGATAATAATATCATGGGAAATGCAGTTACATTTTCCTGAGGAATTGGGCAACACACATTGCTCACAGAAATAATATTTTAAGTCAAGACATCAGTGGTGACAAATTAGTATCTACCAGAGGGAACAGTATATATTCAAATATAAAGAGAGCAGCAGCTGCTACAAATAATTTAGTATTATTTGATTTATTTAGAATGAGGTGGAGGTACAGGAAAAACTCTAGACTAGCTATCATATAGCAAATTATACAATATTCTGCAGAATATGACAAGAAGTTTAGCCTTTTTTCACAGAGAAAAATGTAATATAACTTGTATATTAAAATATTCATTCTCAGTGGGTATGCAGTATGCAAGAGGGGGCTGCTATTAAGAGCCAAATAAATGAAGAGGCTTTATAAAATATAATTCTTGATTAAATGACAGAATTAAAATAGTATTGCTGAATAATATAAGAGATTCTACTGTTATTTTGCTATAATATCGATCAAAGTGGTAGTTGGCCATGAAGTTCAGTATTTATTAATTTATTTAAAAGTGTGAGTGCTCAATTTGGTAAGTAGTGTTCTGCACCAATATGAGGACTTTAGTAACAAAAGTAAAGTTTTAAAAAGACAATTTCAGATGTCTATGTAATGGTGGATTAGCAGGCAAAAGTTTGACACTGAAGTTGAATATAGACATCAAACACAGCAATGGTCACTGGCCTAGATTTTGTTTATTAGATGCTCTGATACACTGAGCTGATATCTAAATGATTTAACACAGTAAGTCTTCTTTTGTGTTTTTTGATCATAATACAAATCTAAAGATATTTGATGATTAGAACACTCTGAACACTAGCCAAGCAAACAATACGATAGTCATAAAAGTATGCAGACAGAGGCAGCTAAGTCCTCAGTGATACTAACACTTAAAGGGATTGCCAAGGAAAATGGCTAATGAGATGGAAATGGAAGCAAGGAACAAAATCTTCAATTGAGTATAGTCAATGCAAAAGAAGAGAACATGCAAACCAGAAAGCAAGCTCACAGAGAATGCAGATAATAGGAGTGTGAATAGTGTTTGTGAGATACTATAAGAGCACTTGGGGTTAAGATTACAGAACCACATCAGAGGGCATAGCAATTTCACTACATTAACATCAATTTTGTCCCAAGTACTGATATAGCTTCAAAACACAAATGAAAACTCTGCCATTTTCATTATACCAAGAATTTATCCAAACTAAGATGCACATAGAAAACAGAATGAAATGATCTAACATAATTACAATGTGAACTCAAGAAACAAATTGCAATGGATGGTAGCCAGTATAGAAAGTCCCCATATCAGAGGGTTTTTTTCAAGAGTGCATGTGACAGGAAAATAAACGCTGGTAGACAAATACATTAAAGGATTTGAGGTGGCAGATACTTTCTGACATACAGGATGACAAAAGATGTAAGAAATAAAACACTGAGAACAAATCAAAGGAGACAGGGATGTGTTTCAATAAAAAATAGAGTTGAAAAGACTTTTCTGTGGAAAGAATTGAAAGTGAAAACCAATTTGTTTCAAGCAAACAAAGACTATAGTGAGAAGACCTGAAGATAGAGCTGATGTGTAGGCTCCAAAGAAATATTTTTAAGTGATTTCTTCTACCACGGCACTATACTTTATTCTCAAATATTACATTTTCCTCTTCTTTTACATGTAGAAATAGCAAGGATGATAATACCTTGGAAAGACATTTATGACTCTGAGATTCGAAGATCAAAAAATTGAGTTTAATGATAAAAATGCTTCAAAATTCACCTCCTTTAAACAAAACCTGTCATATCTTTGAGTTCAGAAATCAAGATGGAGTGAACAGTGCTCAGATACTCTTTGTTGTACTGGCTTTTGTAAGCATAAATTTACCCAGTGGATAATGGACAAAATTAGTATTTCCTTCTCAAGGCAAACAATGAATCAGGCGGAAGGGTCAA
This sequence comes from Rhynchomys soricoides, assembly GCA_019843965.1. Taxonomy (NCBI): domain Eukaryota; kingdom Metazoa; phylum Chordata; class Mammalia; order Rodentia; family Muridae; genus Rhynchomys; species Rhynchomys soricoides. The sequence continues at coordinate 1,688,143 of JADRCH010007474.1, forward strand.
AGTTTACCACATGGAGTTACTCTGAATTCTTGACATCACATTGCGTGAAGAATAGCTTTGGTCTTGATCTGAATACAATTTGTAATAGAAAAGAAAATAAGGTTATAATGAAAAGTGTTCTAAGAAACAGAGATAGCCGGATAGATAGCAGATAAGGAAAGGAATCAAGTTGACAAAATGACAGAATTTCTACAGAGAATATAGTAAAAATAAAAGATAACAGCATCACACAGTGAAAACTTTTATTTCTGGTCTGAGAGTCATTTTACACTATACTTGGTTGCAATGTGTCTGAGCTTACATTCTGGTAATGCCAGGAATCCAGTGGAAAATATAACAGTCTCTGGAAATTTTTATTGAGATATAGGAAATAAACAAGAAAGAATTATATTTTTAACTCATGTTATAGAATGGTAGCAACAATAATATAAAACAAAGCCAAATCAAAACTCATAGTGAGACTTGTTGTAAATTCGGTAGGGTCTTTTAAATACTAGCCCTTAGTTCATTAAAGAGACGTTAGCATGACCTTTAAAGTCGTCTTCTGTTGGCTTAGCTGCTCTAGCTAGTTGTGTTTCTGAAAGAATAAAATCAATTAATTATATTTAATTTTTATTGTTTTATATACCTTCTCTCTCAACAGCAGCACTCATTCTGAACTTCTTTCTATTGTCTTCTTATTCACATGTCTGTCTTAAGAATTCCCTTCCCATGCAGAGCCTTGCTTGCAGTCATCCTCAATAATATAGTGCTCCTTATTTTATAGCAGGATGAATTCTAGTTCTTATATCCTCTTTCATTCTTAGGTAACAGGGGTTCAATAAGCAAAATGGGGAGCCGTCAGGCAAAGTGGATGCAGTCTCCCGTATAAAATGAGTAACATTGAGGGATTTACTGTGCTCAGGGTAATTATAGTTACTATTACTGAACTGTGTACTTAAGATCTATTCTGGAAGTAGATGTTGTGTGTTCTCATGCTCCTTATAAAGACAACTATCTGAATTAGCTAGCATGTATGCCAATTATTTCATTATGCTAAAATTTTACAATGTCTACATTTATAAAATGATCACACTGAATATCCAGGATACATGCAATTTTCCTTTCCCAAATATAAATCAATAAATCTATGGGAAAGAAGGAAAACTAATATATCCTTGAGAAGTTTACAGTCAAAAGAGAGAACAAATATAATTCAAGACAGTCTCAAATTAAATTTAGGAAGAGATACATACTGTGGATGAAATCTCTGAGTAATTCTTGTACGGCAGGTTAGGAACACCTTCTCTGAACATAACATTTGAGGTAAGCCTTTACAATGAGTGAAGTATGGTGAAAAACGAAAGGCTTGACCATCTCAAGCAGAGAATCGTACAACAATAATGGCTTGTTGTAAGTGGTACTTTTATAATCAAAGAAACAAAAAAGATAGAAACTACCTAATTCAATATGTTGATCAGGGAAGGAGGATTTCATGGCCTGAGAATCACTTTAGACTAATATCCTGTAAAGTATCAATTTTTAAGATTATGAAAACAATTAGAAAGGAATGGTGTATTTTTAAAATGTTCTAAAATGAAGTGTGGCATTTAAAAGGATTGCACAGTTATACCACATAGAACAGCAAGAAGTGATAATAGATTAGATTAGACATTATTTGCATTATATAAAATATATTCATATGATATACAATATAATATAATTATATCATTTAGTAGAGAAATCTGGAGTATGAAGAGTGAAATATATCCAGGTCCAGCGGAGCACAATAGTCTAAGTATTTGAGAAGCTGAGGCAGAAGTACTTCCAGTTCAAAGCCAGTTCAAATCTACATAGGAAGACTATATAAAAGGGGAAGGATGAATGCGGCACCGGCAATCATATCGACACAGAATATGACTTCTATGAATATGAAAGATCATAGCCATCCTAACACAAGTACTACTATAATACCGGAGGAAAGGTGAGGAGAGTTGTTCAGACGTTTGCAGGATAAACTAAATCTGCAGCAAAACAGATGAATTGCAAAGAATTTGGGAGGGGCTAAAAATCAACCATATTTAGTGATACATGTCCAGGAGTGTGGGGAGCCACCGGAGTCGCACCCACATTTGCCATTACAAGATGGCGCCTACATTCGGCCGAGGACAAGTTGTAAACAGGCTAGTGCGCATGCACCTGGTAATTTTCCACCTCAGAGTTTCAGCCTCTCTCGTGGAGTTATCTGGCCTGATTTGCAGGAGCCAATGGGGAAGCTCCACGTCCCAGGCGAGCGCTGTGGCCTATATAAGGGACGGGTGTTCTATTGTTCGGGGTCTCCATTCTTGGCAAGCTTATGCTCTCCCTCTCAAGACGCATTAAAGCTTTACTGCAGAAGGATCCTTTGTGTGCCGCGTCGTTCTTGCTGGCGAGACGGTAGCGCGGGACACAGGAGGATTAAGAGAGTGAGCACCATGGGATCCTCAACCGAGGAGTTAGAGAAAGGACTGAAGGACCTGAAGGGGCTTGCAACCCCATAGGAAGAAAACAATATCAACCAACCAGACCCCCAAACCCCCAGAGCTCCCAGGGACTAAGTCACCAACCAAGAAGTACACATAGAGGGACCCACGGCTCCAGGTGCATATGTAGCAGAGGATGGCCTTATCAGGCATCAGTGGGAGAAGAGGCCTTTGTTTCTGTGAAGGCTCTACAGATGCCCCAGTGTAAGGGAATTTGAGGGCAGGGGGGAAAGAGTGGGTAGGTAGGTGGGGAAGCACCCTCATAGAAGCAGGGGGAGGGGGAATGGGATAGAGGGTTTCCTGGGAGGGGAACCATGAAAGGGGATAACATTTGAAATGTAAATAAATAAAATAGCCAATAAAAAAAGATGAGAAATTGTGAAGCATCACTCTTGAATTTTTGTTACTAGATTAGTGAAGCTATGAGAACTAAGAAAGGGGTGTAGACAGGAAGGCTCACCTATTAACTGACAGAGGAAGAGCCGCTTAGTTTGAGACAGCTAAGTAGAAAATTGGGCAGACAGATATGCATTTAGATTTTATCTGAGTGTTGACAGCATAGGCACCATTTGAGTCTAAATCTCTCTCCTTAACTTGTATGTCTACTAAATGGTGTTATAATTAATTATCAGAAACCCAGGATGTATAAAATTGAACTCACAGCTCCCCTGAATGGTAAAACAATTTATATTGGAATAATTTCCATTTGCATCTGACACAGAGCTTGCCAAGACAAGAACATGAATGTTTGAGTTTTATTTTTAAATATAAATCTCATTCTTATGTCGAAGAAGTTTTATGATGCTATTGCTCCCATATGCCACAAATATCCTGAAATCTGTCCACTTGGTCTCATTGTTTTCTTAAGTTCCTGAACTGTTATAATAGCTTTTAGTGTTACTCTTATCTAGTCTATTCTCTGCTATTTGGTTATAGAAACTTCTCCAAATCCCAGACACAGCCCTGGTCACAGCCTCTTTAACACATTTCAATAGTTTTCATATCCTCTGCTGTATTACTTCTCTTGTCATTGCAACAGACTACCCAGACAAATGCAACACAAGGAAGGGTTTACTCTCACTCTTGTTTGAGCATACAGTCCATCATGATTAGGAAGCCATGGTAAAAAGAAGTTTACATAGCTGCTCATATGGCATCTTCAGCTGGAAAGCAGAGGGAAGTGAATACTGGTCCTCAGTCTGTTTTGTATTCAGTTCCTCACTCCAATTCATGGAAAGGCAGAGTCCATTGTATGGTACATTTTCCCACCTCAATTTAAATAATCTACACAATCCCTCACAGATACAGTTAGAGGTTAAAATAACTCTTCACAGGTATGCTTGGGCCTTGTTTCCTTAGGTGATTATAGGGCTGGAGAGATGGCTCAGAAGTTAAGAGCACTGACTGATCTTCCAGATGTCTTGAATTCAAATCCCAGCAACCACATGGTGGCTCACAACCATTTGTAATGGGATCGGATACACTCTTGTAGTGTGTGCCTCAAGACAGCTACAGTGTACTCATATACATAAAATAAATAAAATATTTTAAGAAAATATTGTGATGTCAACAAATCAATAGGAACCAACACATCTTCCAATTAAACATGATTGATTCTCATAATACACTTTCAGAAGCACACAACTTTATTTTCATTCTCCTCCTGTAATTCTATCATAACATGTCCTTTCCCATCTACTTTTAAGTCTCACTCAGTGCTTTAGACATCCTGGGGTTGAGATTTTGTCTTTTAGTGTCTACTGTAATGCTAAGTGCAGGCCCCCAAGAGAGGGAGTCTGACCCTGCCCCCAAATTAATTCTTAAAGGTGAATAAAGATGCTGACAGCCAATAACTGGACAGAAGAGACAGAGGTGGGGTTAAGTTTTTGGTGGGCTTGGGAGAAGCAGAAGGAAGACTCCATGTGAGACAAGAAGAACATGCAGGAGAGGAGAAAGGAGAGCCACCATGGGTTAGCTGAGCCATAACAATGTGGCCATGTGGGTTGGCCAATTAGAGCTAAGAGCAGCCCAGATGAAACATAGTAAGTAACAACTTGGGTTATCGGTAGAGAGTTAGAGTCTATCATCATGCAGGGTAGGCAGTTGCCTATCTATTGTGTTGCCTAAGGCATATCTAAAAATATAAAGTTCTCTGTGTGCCTTTCATCCTGGAACATAAATGGTCTAAGGTTGGTAGAAACCCTGCACCGGGATTTTTAATATTATTTTCTAAATTCTGGTATTGCTTAGGCGGTGCCAGGCCTGATATTGTCTCCAGTAAATCTTTGCAGTGTTTCTTCTGTTTGAAATACTCACATTACTCATTTGCCTAGATATATCTGGTGGCCTTTCAGGTCTCACTTTCATGTTTGCAGTCAGCTGTCCATTCTATTCTTCTGTTACGCCATTCCATGCTGTTTTAATTGACTCCCCTTAGTTCATTAGTAATGTTCTATTTGTTGGTACTTGTAATGTATACTTATTTAATTTCCCACTCCGTGCAAGATCATGTTTATCATGATCAATATTGTATCCCATAAAAGCAGTAATACATTTTTTGTTAAATTAATATATTGACACATTAAGAATGTAAACAATCATAGTTAGAGAACTTTGCCCGTAAGTGTAACTGTGCATTGGAAATGGCTTTTTATTATACTGATGGTGGCATCTTTCTTGCTTCTCAGTACATATTTTATCTTTCCCACTAGTTCATAACTTAAAATCTACTTGGTTGAAGTGGTACTTTGATCTACACTTATTTTGGGGGAGTTATTTACCTGTGTAAATGTGCAAACCATAAGTTAAAAGAAAACCTAGATGCTATATTTAACATTATCATCTCTTGAACTGTGAACAATGATCTGATTCCATGTGATACAGAAATGATTGGCTTTTTGTAGGTATACCTAAAAGTGCCTCAGTAATTAAGTATATAAAACTCATTTCATTAAACTAAAAACTGTAACATTTAGTTATCTACTTTTCATAGAGTTTAGCTGCTAGGATAGGAAAATGTCCTCCAAAGTAGGGGCAAATTTTCCAGGCTCAATTTTACAATCATTACTAACCCTTCTAGCAAATGATTGTGGAACACTGAGAATAGTTTCACAAATTATTACAAGCCTTTTCTGTATTTCCATCACAAATTGCTTTTACAAATTTCCTTTTTATATATGTAAGTGGTATTATTGGTTTTGAATAAGTATTATGACCACCTAGGATTATAACTATTCTGTCTATGGAGAAAGGTAAAATATAAATGTACCTCATAGTCTATGTTTACTTTATTAGGTAATATTTTATTAGCAAGACTTTATTTTAAAGAGACATCAAGAAACAGAAGTTTATGGGCTAAGTTTATTCAAACATTGAGTTTTATAATTAAAAGTTTATCAGAACACAATCACATTTGTTCATTTAGAAACTCTCTGGGGTTGATTTTGTACTTCAGTAGTATAGTTAGATCTTTTGGCTTTTCCTTTTCACCTAAAATCCAAGAATAATTACTATCTGGCTCTTCATATAATAAACTGAAAATTTCTGCTTTAAAACTTATACTTAGAATGATTTTTATTAATCAATATCTGAAATAGTGAACTTAAATAGCATTACTCTACTCTTATACTATAAAATGGAGACATTTTATTCACTTCAAATTACATCTTCCCTGTTTCAAAGTTATCACTTAATGGCAGTGTGCTATTATTGGGTAACAAATTTCCTAAATTTCACTATTGTAGTTAAAGAATAATGGAGTAGAAATAGAAAGTAACAATCTTCAGTTTTGAGTTTTCTCAAATTCAGTTTCTGCAATTCCAGTAAAATAATTTTTGCTCTTTAGAGGCATTTTAAGGATCAAAACAGTCAATAATAGGAATGTATAAAGAAAACATTTGTGATCATGCAGATCTTAATGTTTATTTCCATCTTGAGTTTCACTAACTATAATCACAAAATCCTTAAATTAACATTCATGTGTAGTATGACCAATCTCATTCATTTAGTTATTCTGCCACCTTTACTTCATTCCTTAAGTATGTCTCTGTTAACATGGCTTACAATGGACCACATCTTTTCTGTCCAGGTTGGCCAACTCATTTATTTCACTCAGCCCAATTGTACCAACTGTATTTATCACAGCATCTTTTCCTAGAACACCTCAGGTTTAACCACATAGTGAAAGTATATTTGTACCTAGATATATGATTCATTGGAACATCAGCTAGTAGAGATAAATAATAGCCTAGTGCCTTTTAATACTTTTGAAACACAGAAATCCTAAGAAGCAATGATTGGAAGAATACCAATGGAAGAAGAACTAACTGGTTGAAGTTAGAGATAAAAGGCTAAGTGGGTTGGCAGGGACGTATATAGAATAGCAGGGCTGGGTTCCCAGAATTCAATACCAACATTAAGTTTTCTGGTCTGTATGTTGATTGGAAGAAATTACAGCCAGTACTCATTTCTATTTTGTTGTAGGGCTTTGCTATCCAATAGAATTCACATATTTTCCACAACTACTCAACAACAACAAAAAAAGAACACTAGGTACATTTTAGATTATCAGGTTTCAACATAGCACACGCACGCACACACACACACACACACACACACACACACACACACACTAGCAGTTTACCAAATGGTTTGTGTAGTTCAATTACTGTATTGACTGAACTTGTACTAGCACAGAAAACAGGGATAATAAATAGAATTAAATAGCAACACTGAGGGAGAAGCAGGCTTATAATCTCAATGTTTTTACAGTCTCTGTGGCCTCTTAAAGTCCAGAAGAGAAAGAATAAATACACAGAAAGAATGCATGCCTTTTTACTTAAATCACTTTGATCCCCTGAGGTTGGTTGTAATCTTTAAGACCTAAATCATCCCAAGATGCTTTAATTTTAGGATTTAGATGCTGTGATAGAAAGAAGGATGAGGAAGACAGAATACTGTTGTCAAACTTTGTCTGGAAAAGTCACTTATATGAGCATAGATAATATCGTAGTCTCTCTCTATATATAGGCTATGTTCAAAGATTATGTAACCAAGACCCAGTATATTTAACGTAAAGGTCAAAGACAGTCATAACTTTTAAAAGAGAAGAATTTAATGAATTCAGGGCCTTGCTGTGTGCACTTATTAGTTTCTAAGTCTCTTGGGGATAACCATTTAGTTTTTGCTTTAGTTTCCACCTATGAAAAACAAAGAAAAGTAATGTGGCATGTATCTCACAAGGAGGTTTAAGATTAAACAGAACAAAACATAGACTATTTAGCCAATGTCTGCTGGAGAGTAAGACATTAATGCATACTAGTTCTAAGATAAATATTAGGTACATTTGGGTCAGTGGAAAAACCAAGGAGATAATTGAAATTAAAGTAGGTATTATTTTTGAAAACAGTATGATCTGCCTATTTAATACTGGAATTGAATGTGACAGCGGGACTGTAGAGATCCTCTAACAGAGTTAAACATGTAGTAACAATGTTGTTTTGCCTGATTTACATGAGACCTTTGTTGGTAAAGCACAGTTTTATCAAAATACTCAATATGAAGCATTTATTCATACAGATAATAAACACAAATCCATGCATTTAAATGTTCCTCAGAGTCAGAGATCAAGATGAAAATCCATAGAATCATAGAGATTTGTTTCTATAAACTTGCTTATTATATTCACATTCAAAGAGCTTGGAAGGGGTAGTGTCAGCTTTTAAATCAGAATCTTTTTATTACTTCTCCATGTTGGGGTTGTAGCACATGCTGTGAGTGGCCTCCAGAGATTCCTCAAGCTGTATGCAGACAGAATCTGAATGCTTTATTAGACACGTTTGTCTTTCAGCTAATGGGAGTGAATGACAATTGTACTGGAAACCATATATTTTATCTATCTATCTATCTATCTACCTATCTATCTATCTATCTATCCATCTATCGGCAAGCTGCGTCCTACTCTTGAAAAAAAAAACTTAAATCAAAGTGCACTATTCAATTCTGAGTCATGTCCTTATTCGTTAAATATAGAGTACTGGGTTCAAATAAGAATGGCACATTTTATCTTAGACAAAGAAGAATGAGCAAAATGAAGATTGTGACTTCTCTTTTGATCATACTGGTCTTAGTAAACAAAATGTTTATCATCAAAACCATAGTATTAAATTACATTGGTTAAGAAGACAAATTTCCTCAATCGCATTAGTATAAGATAGAAAAATCATCTTCTTTACTCTTAATGCACAGTGGACATTATAGAATGCTTATTTATATTTCCTTTCTTTACACTTATATGATAATAAAGAATCATCCTGGAAACACAGAAGGTGTAAAGAATTGAATTACATAGTAGCGAACTATTTGCTCCCTCCTTTTGTAATGTTGGAAAGCATTTAGATTTTTGAGAGCATGATAAATTCTTGATGAAGCACGACATGAGGTACCATCATTTTTACTATATTTTTTTTACTGTAGGCAGGTCTATACTGTAATTTGGGCACTGGTATAGTTAATGCTATTCTAATGGAACCTAAATATTATGGTACTTATGCAGCATGTATAATGAATTCATTTTGGGCTAGCAATGTATTAAAATAAAATAAAGATTTTCTTACAAATAATAGAATTGAGAGGATAAGTTATATGAATTTTTAGAAGTTGGCAAGTAAAAAAGGGTCTCAAATTAGATGTCAAGTCACATTCACAAAAGTGAGTTAAGGAATACAATGGTTAGATGTGGTCTGGAGATTTACACCAACATCACAGAACATCCCCATTTGAAAAGGAATGTATGCTTTTTAAATTATACTTTAATTCTGTGTATGTGTGGGCCTCTGTGTGGGGGTGTATGCATATAAGTGCAGGTGCCCACAAAGATCAGAAGGTGCTGGACTCTTTGGAGTTGGAATTGCAGGTGGTTCTGAGTCACTGAATGTGGGTATTTGGAACTGAATCTGAATCCTATGCAAGATCCCTACATAATTGTGTTAACAAAATAGGATGTAGCATTGAGATTCTGAAGATTAAACTTGTTTAAGAGGAAAAAGTGAAGTGAAATCTATCAGTACATTGGGAAGCACTAAAATCGAAGCCACAGGCTGGAGTTTTGGGTTCAGAATAGACTGCTAAACAGCTAGAAAATACGATTGTTTAATATATCTAGTATTATAATCACATAGAGAGGCTGATTTAAATCTAACGTAAATGTACTTATGAAGTTTTTGAGGAAATAACCTGTTATATGCCTGTACATGGTAATAATATATAGTTGCAGGAAAGGGGTATATTATATAGACTTTATAATGTCATTCAGTCATGAATAGGCCATCAATCATCAATAATGTCCAAAGCCCTTAACAGTTAAACTACATAGAAAACATACAAGGCAGGCAGGGGAGGAGATAAGACTTTAGAAGCAGCTATTTTATTGATAATCTGTGGAGACATGCCTGTTTTATAGAACAAAAGAAAAAATATTTGAAAAACATAATTCAATGAATAATGTCTAAGTCAACAGTAAAGAAAAAATATTCCATTTTTACTCAAACAATTAGAGAGCAACTGGAATTAAACAATACTGTAATATTTAATATGAGTAGTGGTTTCACTGAGCACCAGAACAAAGGAGAGAGAGAGAGAGAGAGAGAGAGAGAGAGAGAGAGAGAGAGAACCAGCAAGCAAGTATGCTTTTAGTGGCTTCCTGAGATAGCAGTGAAGAAAAAAATTAGCCTCTCAGATATCATTCAAACTATAATGTTTTTCTCTTATATCAAAATTTGATTTGTTAAATCCACAGAGTAATTATAATAAGTAATAAAGGATTTCATTTTGAAGGATTTTTTTTTAAATCCAGATGTTCACTTTTTATTTTTAACCTGGGTATCCTAAAGAAAAGCTCTCTGTCTGGCAATTTTGTGCTACAGTGCTCTTTGCCATATTAACAAAAAATAATTGAATTACACTTCTCCTTTATGAGTCAAACCAAAACAATGAGATTAGTTATTTTGTTCAGTGAAGTAAAGCTAATCTCCCACACATATCTGGGAACCCTTTTTTTCCTTTTAATGAAAATGGATTTTTTTTCTCATATAATATATTCTGATTATGGTTTTCCCTCCCTCTACCACCCAGCTCCTTCCTACCTCCCCACTAGTTCTGCCTCTTATTAGAAAACAAACCAGTCTATAGTTTTTATCCTATAATTTAACTATACATGTGCCACAGATTCCTTTGGCAATCTCCTTTCTTAGAGGGCAACTTTATATTTTCTTTTATAACTAGGCAACATGAGGAATTTGTGTTCAAGCTTTCACGCTGGAGCTCTTCAAACTCTGGTCTTTTCCTGGAGGAAGTAAAATAGTTAAGAATATTAAGTTCATTTTACTGCAATCATTTGAAGAATTGGGGCTGTTCTTCCTCTGCCAGTTCATACCTAAAAGTACAGCCCTAATGGGGAGCTAGTAACTGAGCTGGAAGATTAAGAGAGGGGGACAAAGGGGAACTTTATAATCACAAAATGGATAATTACCATGTAAATACTAAGGATTTCACTGTCTATCTCTGTCTAGGATGCTAACAATGTTGTCTCTGTTGTGTCTTTCTAGTTAGTTAAGCACAGAGCATTATTGAAAAACCTGGCCTGGGACCTCCACAAAGAAAATAAAATGATTTGCTTCTGATAAATGTGAACAATCCTTGGGACTGTCCCAGGAAGCCATGGTCACCTTTTCTTTTTTTTTTTTTTTTTTTAAATACGCTGTGATACATCTCATTATATTTCAAAAAGCCTCACCTCTCTAGTGTACTCGAATACAATTTTTTAATGAGTTAATTAATGAAAATACTGAATGGATTCTTTGGTTGCTCAAGGCTTTGAAAGATCTTGAGAATGATCTACAATGATTTCTTACTCTGTTAAAACAATTCATTAAGGGCCTTCATATGTTAAGTATAAAATTCTCCTCTTACTGTATATATTTGGGGATAGGGTTCAAAATTAATATAGTATAGCTATAAAATCAACATCAATGTGGCCTTTAATATTTTCAGTATAGAAATCACATTTTGTGTATAGTACTTAAGATAGAATCCAGAGCCTCGTGCATGCTAAGCATTATACCACTGAGCTCCTGTCTTCAACCTGTAATCGTCACTAATAAAGAGTCCATGGATTTGACTCAACAGGCACTGATTTGCTTTATCTGAAGGGTTTATTCACAGTAGAATGTAGGCTATTTTATATTTGATACTATACTTTCAACATTGCTCTTGAGTTCTGCTATCTCTAAAATTAACTACAGGAAGAATCGTTTTTCTAGTCGTTAATCAACAACAAACCTCTATCCACTGGCTTTTTTGTGTGTCTCTATACAACGTTCATTTCATTTCATAGCACTTTTCCTGACATAGTTGTGTTAAATCTCCTCACTTGGAGTATGGATGCTAGGAACATTTTCTGAGAGATTTATTTTGCAAATGCTAAGTGGAGTGCTGTAGAACACAAGTGTTCTCAGGCCCAGCAGCTTGTGGATAAGAAACGATTCACAGTGACATTTACCACCAGATTTGCTGGCTCTTTGCATCCATCTGCCACACAGGCCTTCAGACCAATGCTAAGTCCTATCTGTCTGGCTAAAAATGTCCCTTAGCTTCTGCAAAGAAACTTTATACAAGTATAGCTATTCCCCTAATAAGTGTCTGCTAGGGACACAAAAACACTCTGCTGGATAACTATCACCTGCTTTATGTGCTTTCCACTCCTTGAACTTTTAGGCTACAAAGTCCTTCATTAAATAAGGACAGCAATAGAAAATGCTGTAACTATAAGAGGGTTTCTTTGTTAGTCACAACACTGAATTTCACCAGAACCCCCAATGAGTTACATAAACCAGTAGATGGAAAGATAAACTCTTGGAAGCAACCAAGGCCTGGTACATCAGTGTTTAAACTGCATTCCTAAAATCAGCATCCAGCATCGGACTTTCCTTTAAAGCTTTTAGAGATACTGCCTTTAACTCAAACTTACTGGAACAAAACCTCTAAGGTCTCATATTCTTCACTTTAGTAAGAAATTGATGTTTTCTTCTTGCATGCTAAAATTTAAAAACCACGGACATAGGGCACTGGGTGTAAACCAAGGCTTGTTTGTGTTTGTTCTTTCCCAGTTGTGGTAGTTTATATATAAAGGTGGTTACCATCAAGCCTCCTGCCCAAACAGGCATGTAACAATATAACTCTTACTTCAAGAGATTACCCATTATATGGACTAAGCCTTCAAGTTGCATTGACAAATAGAGATTAGTAGAAGTATTATATAAATGTCAAAATCTAAGGATCATGAGGTCTTCAAGCTTCTATCTCCCTGTCTTAGAGGAAGGCTGCCTTGAGAGCATCCCAGAATGAAGCCATAGTCTGGCCTACCAGAGGATGCAGGGTGTATGAAGGAATGAGGATCTCTAGTGAACAGCCACCTCTAAGACATTTAATTAGAGATTTTTAGAATTTCTAGTTCATTGAATGCTGAATAATTACACTAAGTGGAACAATCACAGTAATCATCCAGCTGATAACAGGACAAAAGCGAGTCACAGAATCAAAAACAAAATTGCTTTAGGCCACTAAGTTTTGGGGTATTATATGCAATAATGGGTATCTGAGATACCCATATACTTAGGATCATCAAAATAAATCAAACAGTTTTTACAGCATGGCCACTTATCTTGTAAATTTGAACAATTTGTACAGCTCAGACAAGACCACTGCATCATATTATATAACAGAAGTAAACAGCCACAGAGATGCTTGCTTTAGTGTCTTTTAAAAAGGCCACTTTGAAAAACATAAAATCAATTTAAATAGAAAGCCACTTTGAACACAAGTCTCCACTCACGTTAAAAGAAAAATATTCAACCAGATAACAACTTCAATGATTATTCCAGGCTCAGCACTCTGTTTCTAAGAAATTCAGAGACAGCTGATTTTAAGACAAAACAATACAGATAACTATTTATTCCATAGAAATGTAAGGCTATGCTAAATTAGCATTAACTGCTTGCTCTCTGCATCCATTTAGAATTTTCATTGTTTTGGGACAGACAGATAGTGTAGGACACAGCAACAAAACAAACACTACTTGATATAATTGGGTTAGAATCCTATCTCTTTTGTTCTGTAGCTGTGTGGCCTTAGTCTAGCAGTAATCTATGCCTTGACTTTCTTTAAAAAAAATAAGTTGTGTCTCACCATATTTACTTTGCAATTTTTTTGGGGATATACATCAAAGTGTAAAGGAAGCTATGCGTGTAAGAGTGATACTTTGGAAAACCATCATGGTAAATCATAAATACTAGTGTTTTATACTATAATCTAGGGAATGCTAATCATATAACCAAATAATGTTATGAATTAGAATTTTAAATAGTGAATTCGGTTTAGATTAAATTACTGTGTGTCAGAAAGCCGAGAATACAAAGGATTCTTAATTCTGTTCCTGAAACCACTACATGAGAAAAAAAATGTCTTGGAATAAAAGCAAGATGATTCTGATTTCATGTTGATTCTTTTCATTCAACATTTGTTTGTTTTGTAGGCTGACCTTATGTCCAGTTTCCTGTCAGTTTGTCAAGAGGTACCAATCTCCTTTTTGAGAAAGTTCCTTTCCCACTTTTCCAACTTTGGCCCTCTAGCTGCCTACTCTTTCCAGTGGCTCAAACCTGAGGACATTCCTACACTCTCCACTAGCAGCAATATAGCAGCAATAGTGGGTCAGCACAAGGAGACATAGTTGGTGATAAAGCCCTCACTGAGGGAGAAGAGAAATGGAGGAGGTGCCTGATAATATAGGCTTCCTTCGGGGTGCTGGTTCTTTGTGTAGCCTCTGTGGCAGGCTCACTGGTCATGGTGATGATCACCCCACTCCCACTCCAGGGCCTTCCTTGGTATTGTAGCTGTGGGTTTTGGTTCTGCCTATTATCATTCCTGTCCATACATATACGATGCTCACTGCTTTGCATCACTTTCTGATGTTCTCAGCCAGACAAGCTTACCTGGCTTGACTTCACACAATAATGCCCTCATGACCACTCTCTTTTCCCCACTTTCTCTCTTTCTCATTTTCTCTCTATGTTTCTCATACTCCAGTGTGTTCTGTTATTACCCAGAGAGTCCATTAAAATGCAGATAAGGTTGGAAAGGTTAAGGGTAGGCCTTGACTTTCTGCCATTCTGTCCCAGGCCAGTTGGCAGTAATCTGTAGACTATACGTTACAACACTTAAAATTGAGATAATGCATTTCCTTTTTATTGTTTTATCATCTCTCTCTTCTTCTTTGATTGTGCTTCATAAAAGGAGAGACTAACACTTTTTATGATGAATTTTCAGCACGCAGTCTGATGCCTAATGCATAGAAGTTGCTCCATGTAGAATGATTAAATGAATTAATTGTATATGTACTTAAACAAAAACTTAGAGTATATTTCCAGTTAGAAACATCATCAAAACATTTAGGAACACTGTATCTTAAATAGATTTCTATTCCCTGGCTTTGATTATTTCAGTAATCTTCAGAGTACCTTATATGAGAGTATAAACCCTTAAGTTCCATTCCACAAGCCTATAAAAAAAACATTGGCATAAAATTTCTTCACAGCATTACACTCTGAGATTGAACACACCAATGACATCTAGGGAACAAACATCAATAAAGGATTGCATATGGACAAGTGTGTATATGTGCTGAGAGAACCAAGAATTAGAGATCATGAACAAAAATAAACTGGACATAATTTATTCACTAGAACCTTGGTATGGCAATTTTAGTGCACAACACTGACAAAAACCTCCACAATCTTGCACATGTTTTTAAGTCTACAGTGTCACTGAACTTTCACCTTGATGCCTGTGTTTAGATACTAGGGAAACGGTGGTTTATTGGGTTTCCTTATCAAGAATCACCTTAATTTTAGTTTAAAACTATTCCCACTAATACTCTGCTTCCAGTGAAGTAGAAATTCAAAGGAGAAGTCTTCTCCTAGAGACTCAGCGGGCCTCCATAAAGCCATCCAGTTTTAATGCTAAGGAACAAGCTAAAGTATCAGTTTAAGACATTATGGCTTCTCCTCATCAGCCTTCTTTTCCTTGCAGTTGAATCTTCAGAAAATACAGCTTGTAATGCTCTCAGTATCCAAGGAACCCACTCAAATACCTTTTGCATAATAAATAACATAAATGTTTACTCCTTTATGCAGAATCAGAAACCAATTTTCCTGTCACTCAGAGATAACCTCCCAGCCATGGTTTTGAACAAACAGCTAAAGCAAAAGAGAACACCTGGACAAAATGTACTTACAGGCTCCAGTAGTGCTCAGTCCAGGGGCACGGTCAGGGTGCTTTGTCCTCAGCTCCCGAAGTAAATGGTTTACAGCCTCCCACTCAGACCTCAGATCTTCTAACTTCCTCTTTAATAGAAAAGCATATGTGTTACTGATTTTATAAACACTGCCAATATAACTTAACTCTTCATTTTAATATCATTTTCTGAGTATATCCTTTATGAAGAACATGAATAATTATAAGAAAAAAGTGATTTCCAAATAGACTTTTTTTAGTTTAAAAATTTAAAGGGAGGTCATGGGAGATGGCTCAGTGGAAACAGACAGTGCTTGCTGTGCAAAATGAGGACCTCAGTTAAGCTACCTGATTAAATAGAAAAAACTGGGTGTGGCAGCTTTCACCTGTGATCCTGGATGTTCTGTACAGAAATAGGTGGATCCTATAAGATCCTTGGCCATCATTCCAGTCAATTTATAAGCTTCAGACTCAGTAAAAGACCCTGTCCCAAAACTATGGTAGAAAAGTAACAGAGAAGACAGCCAATACTGACCTTTGTTTTCCATATGTGCACATATTAATGTGAGCATCCGCACACAAGCAGGCAGGCACATACATATAAGCACATACAAATATAAATGTATTGCAATTCTAAACTTTTTGGGTTTAAGGTTTTTTCAACTTTAAAGTCATGTCTTCTGAGATGTATAAACTGACTGTATGTACACAGACATGCATGTGGGTGCTGCAACTGCACAGTTTTATCCTATGTCTCCCTTTGTAAATATATCCAATATATGTGAGCCTAGAGATGATATTCAAATCTCAAAAATGCTTCATTAATTGTAGCAAGAGCTACTGAACAAACAATTTGATACTCTCTACTCAAATATTTCCTTAGGTTGGACTTAGCTCATATTTGAGCCTTTATAATAGTTTCTGTTTCAATTGTTTATTTTGAATTGCAAATGAAGTTGAATGATATCCTCAAATAATCATAAGAGACATCTCTTAGGATTACTTTGGGGAAGTTTCTAGAAATAGTCTAGGAGAATTTGGAAAATGGAAGTTCATAAGCCATTAGCAACTACCTCTAGTGGTAAAAAGTAACTGTCAAAATTCATTTGAGCAGCTCTTACCAAAACTAGTTAAGAAAAATAAAAGCCTCAGTTTTTCTAGTATATTGTAAATAGGTATTGATACTTTGGAATAAAGCTTTCAGTGATAGCTTTGAGAATATAAAAAATAAGTGTTGCTGGTAGCTGATAGCCAGCTAGGCCATGGTGATCCCAGTTAAACAGATAAATAGACACACAGACCAAAACACTTCAAGAAAATTAGCTTGGTAGAGAAGAGGATACCCCAAGACCAGATTTAAAAAAAAGACAAGGGCACTCTGCCATTACAGAAATGAATAATATGCACTGTTGTTCCCTGAAGAACAATATGATTTAGCTCTACTAAGTCTTTCTGAAATGCTACATTATCTTTGATTGTCTACTTGACTGCTTCTTAACAGCAGGCAATTGGAACATGGATTCCACTTTCTCATCCCCCTTAAAACTAAAAGTTCCTGAAAAAAAATGGCATATGGTTCTTTTGAAGTGTTTTCTCCTCTGCTAATAAGCTAAATAGTTTTAATTTTCACTACTGGTACATTCATGGTAGTCACTAGTTGGAGATCTTTTTTGTTTGCACGTTCAAAAAAGTAGATCCTAGACTGTGTTCTTAATAAAAAAGTACTCTAGCACTAAGCTATTCTCTCACCTGAGGGACTTAGCAGAGTCATATGGACATCCCAAATGTATCAAAAATAATATAAAAATACAAGTAATATGTTTATGTACTATTAATATGAAGTGATTGATTAGATTGTTTTTTACATTTAATTTGATTTACTTTTTTTTCATACAGGGTTTCATGTAGCCATAGCTCGTCTGGAACTCCTGAAATATCTAGGAATGAGATTGAGCCATTCCAAGTGCTGGGACTGAAGGCAAGCCTGGTTTTATGCACCATCTGGGGATCTAAATTCAGGTCTTTATGCTTGAATGGCAAGCATGTTATCCATTAAGTCATATGCCTACACACCATATATTGTATAATTATAGTATTTAAATAAACAACATTTTGATCAATATTGTACCATTCAACCTAGTATATCATGTATAAATCTTGAAACATACATCTATTGTATTATTAACCCATTGTTAGGAAAAATTAAGCCATCAAGTTCTTTGTAATGTTGATAAGATATTGATATACAGTAGAATAAACTTGTTGGTATATGGGACAAACCAGCTTAATATAGTTATTAACAACAAAGCAGCTGGGGAAAGAGAACTTCCCGGATGTGATTAGCTGTAATTAAAATGACTAATGATGCTATCACTTAGTAGGTTATATCTGAGGAAAGGATACCCAGAGCTTTATACTTACCCTCTTGACCACTTGTCCACAGCAATTATTTTAAGTGAAAGGTTATGATGTAACCCTTTGGCCAATTATATAAAACTTGTCACCTTACTTTTAGATTTTTTCATTAAAATATATATTGAAGAATAAGTTACATACATTATGAGGTTTGCTTAAGAAATATTTTTGATAATATAAAAAATAGCAAATTATATTTGCCTTATCTTATTTCAGGAAATAGCTACAGTGCTTAAAATCCCAATAGTTCTCTTGGTTGTAAAGGAGGCAACATTAACATTTCAAATACATATACAAATTTAAATGAAAACTAAGAGAAAACTACATTTAAAGTGAGTCTGGGTACCAGAAACAATTGTCTAAATGCTTATGTATAAGAAGGCTCAAAGGGGTGCTGGAGAGATGAGATGGCTCAGAGGTTAAGAGCACTGGTTGCTCTACCAGAGGTCCTGAGTTCAATTCCCAGCAACCACATAGTAGCTTAAAACCATCTTTTGTGAGATCTGGTGCCTCCTCTGGTCTTCAGGCATACATGCAAGAGACTGTATTTTTTTTTTTTAAGAATGTTAAAAGGGAATGGAGAGAGCGCTTACAAGTTAAGAGCAATTACTACTCATCCAGGGGAAAGTAGTGTAGTTCCTAGCACACATAGTGGATGGTTCACAAATGCCTGTAACTGCAGTTCCAACAGGATCAACAACTAGAGGAGATCAAAGGATATAAACTGAAAAGAAGAAATAGTATCACTACCTGCAGATGATATGATAGTATACATAAATGAGACCCAAAATTATACCAGAGAACACCTACAGCTGATAAATACCTTCAGCAAAGTGGCTGGATACAACTCAAAGAAATCAGTAGCCCTCCATTATACACATGATAAATGGGCCAAGAAAGAAGTTAGGGAAACAACACCCTTTATAATAGTCATGAATAATACAAATAATACAAGTCTTCGTAACTCTAATAAAACAAGTAAAATATTTGTATGACAAGTACCTGAAGAAAGAACTTGAAGAAGATATCGGAAGATGAAAAGATCTCCCATGCTCATGGATAGGTAAGATTAACATAGTGAAAGTAGGGGGAAGGATTGCATGTCCCAAAAAGGACAAGAACTCCACAGGAAGACCAACAGAGATAATTAAGCTGAACCCCTGGGGTTCTCAGAGACTGAATCACCAACCAAAGAAAATACAAGGACTGGGCCCTTGGCCTACCTGCACATATGTAGCAGATGATCTTCATGTGGGTCCTGAACAAATGGAGAGGGGCTATCCCAAGTGCAGTTGCCTGTCCGTGGGATATGTTCTAACTGGACTGCCTTGTCTGGCCTCAGTGTGAGAGGATGTGCCTAGCCCTGAATAGACTTGATGTAATGGGGGGGGGTACCGAGGGAGCTCCATTCTCTCAGAGGAAGAGAGGAAGAGGTGATGGTGACAAGGATCGTGGATCGAGGAAGGGGGACCAGGAAGTTGGACACTGAGCCAGTTAATTCTTTGGAAACAAAATATGGAGGTGACAATAGAAAATTTCTTAAATAATGGACATTCTCCAATGTTCCCTTAATGACAAGTCTGCAAATGGTGGATAGACCTTCTATGGAAACGACTGAATCTTTCATAAATATCCTTGAGGAATATAGATTTTCTTTCTAAAATAAAATTACATTTAGAAATAAATATGATCATGTCTATTTGTGTATGTGCATACACATATGTATGAGGGTCCAAATGGAAACCAATAAAGAGTGTCAGAGAGCCTGGAGCTAGAGTCAATGGCAGCTGTGAATTACCCAATGTGGATACTAGGAAATGGACTCTGGTTTTCTGGAAGAGCAGCTAGCTTTCTTCAATCACTTACTATTTTTTTTTAAATCACTTCTGTCCCCTTATTTTTTAATTTCAAATATTCCCCTCCAAATGTAAGCCTCCAAAATTGTCTTATAAAAATGTATTCCAGACTAAGAAGCTCTGTTTTCCTTCTATTAAATGCATGGGAAGTCTCAAAATTAAGAAGAAGCTAGAGCAAGTTCATAGTTTAAAATATATCATATATGAGCTTGTTGCTGGTACTCACACTCACTTTAAATATAGCTTTCTGTTAAAATTTCATTTAACTTTTATGTGTAGTTTGAAATGTTAATGTTATCTCTTTAAAACTGAGAGAATTAATGGGCTTTAAAATACTGTAGTTACTTGCTCAAGTAATAAGAAAAGGCAAATTTGATTTGCTAATTTTTCAACTATCACAGATAGTGCTTAAGCCAGTCTTATAATGTATGTAACATACTCTTCAATGTATACTTTAATGAGAAATAAAAAGTAAGGTGTGACAAGTTTTATATAATTGGCCAAATGATTACATCATAACATTTTATACAATATAATTACTGTGGACAAATGGTCAAGAGAGCAAATATAAACCTCTGGACCTCTGGACATTTTTTTTTTTTTTTGGTTTATTGAGACAGGGTTTCTTTGTGTAGCCCTGGCTGTCCTGGAACTCCCTCTGTAGACCAGGGTGACCTTGAACTCAGAAATTTGCCTGCCTCTGCCTCCCAAGTGCTGATGGACATCTTTTCACATATAACTACTAAGTACTAGTATCATTAGTCATTTTCAATTATAGCTCAACACAAGCGATGATTTTTTTCCCTAGCTGTTTTGTAGTTAATAATGATATTAATCTATATTTTTCCTTATAACATATTTATTCGATTGCATATCAACATGTTATCAAGATTCTCAAGAACTTGTTGAAAGCTTATTTTTCCTAACAATAATTCATACATTACTACCTTTCTGCCTTGGTGTGTTAGGTATCAAGTTCTAAACCATAAAGCTGATTTTGTTTTGTGAGATTTTAGGGCTTTAGGATACTCTAAAACTGCAGCTAACTTTCAGTGATTTTCCAGGTGATGGTCCACATAACGAAGTACAACTCATAGGTAGAAAACTTGCTTATCATGTACAGTAAACTGAGTGTTCCATCCCTGCTATGGCAAAACAAAATAAAGCATCATGTTGTGAGTCAACCATTTCTCTATGTCTGATAAGGCCAAATCAATCAAACACCTTACTCCCATCAACCTGATAGTCTGATTTCTCTAAAGATCAGGGAACTTGTAGACATGTTTTTACTAACGTTCCACCTCTTTCAAATGAACTATCTACACAGGAAATGGGGAAGCAGGAAAAGTGGAAGGAAAAATGTCATTGACTTACAAGACAGCTTTAAGAAAAGTGAGAAAAGTTATACGGTTTTGTTCTTTTTTGTTTGTTTGTGTGTTTTAATCTTCCATTTATTTCACCAACAGCATAGTTGGGTGGAGTTCATCTCACATGTCAAAGCAGCCTTGGGATTGAGTGTATAGGTGGAAACGAGATTAAGCATTACTGGTTTGATTAGTTTATATATGAGAAAAGTGAAACTGCCTTTCAAGGAAGGATTATTCTATGTTTTATGCAAAAGCAGGTAGTATAGCAAAATTAAATATACTTTGGTGAACTATAAGAATGGGTGTTAAGCTTCAGCTCATTGTCATACCCATATAGCATTACGTTTTTGAGGATGCACCAAGAGTAAGTAGAATGGACTTATCCATTAGTCCATTTGTTCATTTCACAGTTCACTAGAATGAGGGTCTCTGCAGTAATCATTCTTGGTATTTTATCACTCTGGTAACTAACTGGTATACTTTTATCCACAGCAACACTGAAATTTGCTGTTGTCAGTACTGGATCCATGTCTGCAGTCCAAAGACCAAAAACATTATTTTATTTTTAGAAGGATAAGTTATATGTAAATTATTTGTGTGGACTTCAGGTTTAGAGATAACTCTAATTTTGAATGAGGGACTTTTAATATTTCCAGAGAGTTGTGCCTTTTGCATCTGGTGTTTTGTCATTATGTTCAAAATCCAACTTCAAATTTATGTGATAAAAACTCCCATGTAAACTATGGGGAAAACTAACAATTTTGTAGAACTAAACTTCGGTCCAAGTACATGGAAACTAAGCAATAACTTTACAGACAGAGTCTAAGTTCCAATAATGTTATTTGCAAAGACAAACTGGTTTCGTATAATGAGGCTATTGATCTACATTTTTTTAGAATGGTTTTGAACATGAGAGTAAGGCTCCTTAAATCTCAGCTAGCAACATTAGCTTAGAAACCAAAACTGATCAATAAATAGCCACCATTACAGCCTCTCAGAAACCTTTATCACAGTGGAAGCCATTAAAATTTTGGACAGATATGGAGAACAAGATAAACTCTACCTAACATCTATTTATCATTTATCACTGGCTTGTCATTTGCAAATGGAAGCCATTGAGTGGGAGTTTGTTTGTAATTGACCCAGCTTTCTATTTCTCACTTCAGGTAAGATCCTATGAACAAATGTATCTTGGACTTTAAAATATACACACAGAGAGGATGAAAGTGGAAAACTTTCACTCAGGTCAGCTTTTAACTGAAGAATGATGCAATTATATGATATTTCACTAAAAATTCCTGACGTAATAAAGTACTGAAACCCAAATACAGCAACAGAGCAAGAAAAGGTCATAGACCATATTGTGATTCTTTACAGCTGTTGAGGACAACGTGCTGCAATGGCTTGATTTGAATTAAGTCAAACAATATGAACAGTAGCAGGGTTGGCAAGCAAAGTAATCAAGCCCCTCAAAATATAATCTACCTGGAAGGTGGCACTACTTTTTCTATTGATGGTACCAAACCAGGACAGAAATAAGTCCTTTAATGCAATGACTTAAGATTCTTATATATAAATAGGATATGTTGATCAAAAGGACAGATTTCGCTCTGTAACTATAGTATAGCCAATATTTCCTTACAAGTTATTTCAAAGATTATAAACAGAGAATGGCAACTGCAAGTGAACACCAGGGGAAGCATAGCCTATTATGAGGTAATAGATATTGCTAGAGGTTGCTTCATTACCTTCACTGGCTGAGTGCTTGGTTGTTCCGTATACAAATGCTGCCCTTTAGATAAAAGCCTTTCCACATCCGGTTGTTTAGCTTGAACTGTTACTTCAGTTTCCTGGGGAAAAGAATGCATATAGTGCAGATTAACTTCACAGTTAGCAATAAAATTACTAAATTTAAATATACCCTTAGAGACTCCACATGTATTGCAGATCAATTTCTGCATGGTGCACAGGGGCACAAAAACGTAGCTTTTGATGCAGAGAAAATAAATACAGGGTCTGGTGAAATACACTAACATTAAAACAATCCAGAATCCCTTGAATTGTATCATGATAATATTTGTGGGTAAACAGAGACATTATACATTTTTTTAAAAAAAGCAAATTGCAGTGATGAAAAGTATAATTTACCAGTATAATTAATACATATAAACAACAGATTTAACATCATTGACACCAATAATCTTAATATTTGCTGTATCTTAGAGACTGCTTATTTTATAGGTTTCTAATTTGAGCTGCAGATCTAAATTTTCTCTCACCTTATCTCTCTCACACCACACAAACACACACACATACACACACACACACACACACACATAAATTTCCTCACTCTCTCTAGCTGTGAGTGTATATGTAAGACAAAGTAAATAATTCTTTACAAATCATTGTTGAAATTAAGTCTTTCCAAAGAATAAACACTTACAGCACTATACCAACATGTACTATTTATTAATCAGTCAAATTAAACAGGCCTTTTGAGGAGTGATTAGATTTTTTTTACTGTTTGCTTTTCCATTGCCTGGGGAAGACTAAAGCGTGGCAGAAAAGCAAACACCCCTTTAGGTATATGAATGTAAAGTGCTTTGTTACTGACTGCTGTCTAGCTCTCAAAGAGAGATCAAAAGCAACTCACATAGATTGAAACTGAAGGAAGCAAAGTTAAATATTACAGAAGACTTTTTGGATGGAACACTTGATAAACACTGGGATGGAGTATCGATTAATCAATGTCATGCATCAGTCAGGGTCTGAACATCCTTTCTCAGAGCTCCTTTTGATTAACCCACAGTCTGAACTCCCTTTTCCTATCCTGGTACCTCCAGACATTGAGGTGTGTATATGTGGTCTGGATTTAGTTTCCTCTATCCACTGTGTTCCCACCTATTTCCCCTCAGTCCAAAAGGGTGGGAACCTGTGAACTTAAGTTACTATTATCTGATCATCACAGCAGGATGTCTTGAAATTTATGAGTGTTCAACACCTGCTCTTGTGATAGACTATTTGCCTCATTATTAAAAAAGGTACAAGTGTAAAGCAGGTGCTTTGGTTAAAAGTGTTCCTATCATCAAAAGTTTATGCTGCATATTAATAAAATAAGAATGCTGTCATAGGACAGCTGATCAGTGCTCTTAGTGAGGGACCACTGCCAGAAAGGTATTGTGCCTTCACATACAGTACCTGGCATGACAACAATTCTTTGATAAAAGTAGAATAGTTCCTATCTCGGATCAGAACAAGGCACATTTATTTACAGGACCTGGTTTCCTAATAGGACTCTGACAACTACCAATTCTCCCTTAAGTGGCTCAACTGCAAAACATTTTGGTGTGGTGAATGATCATACTTTGTAAAAAATAATGAGAAAAAAATAAATTACCCCAAAGAAGTAAAGAAAGAGCATATGGTTAGCAAAGTCAAATTACTTTAAAAGTAGAATAGTGGATTTTTCATTTGTACATGCATAACTTGTGTGTGGTGACATGCATTACCAATATAAGTCTATGTACTGTGAAAGAGCATTTCTGGAAAGAAGCTGTGTCTGCAAAGACTGATTAACTGATTAGAACTGCAGAGATGTGAACAGGGTGCAAGACTGCAGGTTAAGAGCTTAATTATCTCATGGAGTGCTACTTTTAGCCACCTAAATATCCTTCCCTTGCTCACCTCTGTATCAGAACTAACATCCTGTGACTAATAGATATAAACTTTCTAGAATATTTTAACTTAGCCTGCGCTAGCTTTCACCAACTCCAAAGCTAAATCCATCAAGACAGCATCTGAGACCTATAGGGGAGGTTACCTTATCTTGTTATAACCTGCTTACCAGGTGTACCTATCAATGTATTTTAATATTGCTTTTATTTATGACTTTCTTTGTTCTGCTACTATAATACTGTAAGAAACAGCTTCCATGTGGGAACATGAAACCTGAGATAACCTACGCAGCTCTGTGTTTACTGGCCCATGGTCGCTCAAATTTGGCTACACAATAAAGATGTCTCATTCCCTTTGAAATGAGATCTGTGGTTTTTGCATCAACAGCATCCTATCTAAACTACATGGACATTTTACATTTGAAAGTAATTATCTTGAACCAGAGTCATGTTGCACTTGTTACACTTGGCAGAGGAAAGGTAGTTCTTAATGTGGGTCTGTTATTTTAATAGAGCACTAAACTTGGAGTAGATTGAGGACTATAATTGCCAGAAAACTAGAACCTTCTAATATACCCAAATCTGCATTCCTCTAGCTAAAAAGCAAGGAGATTCACTCATTAAGCAAATAATAAGATCAACCTCAAATTTCATTGAAATATATAGCCCAAGATATAGGTAAGATAAAAGTTGGTATTTGATACATTTAAAACAATTTTAATCTTATAATATTTATAGAGTTTTGCACTGGACATGAAATTTTTTGTATTGTTCATACCAATAATATTTTTAATAAATAAAATATTACTTTTAATTAAATATTTAATAAAATATTACTTGAATATAATTTGTTTAATAGTGGGTCTGTGACATTCCATTGTAGATGTGAGGGGGCTATAGGGCCCTGATTCTTCCCAGGGAGCTGTTAGACAGTCACGGTTTCTAGATAAGGGAGAATCATAGTTTTCATTGGTACTGGTAAGAAGGTCATGCTCCAGTTGATAGTTCTACACCTGTTCCCATGCAGGAGGCACTAGTCAAACTTAGTGGGCCACAATACACACACACACACACACACACACACACACACACACACACACAGACAAAGTGGAAAGGATACTTGTTGGATGGCAAGGGGAGAGTGTGAGATGGAGTATATTGGAACGTGGTCCCAAAGTGGAGCTATGGTAGGAGATTGAGTACTTATGACAGAACTCCAAGTAAATAAGGTCTTGGGACCTTGGCTTCTTCAAAACATGGAATTGTTGTTGAAATGTGCTTTTGTGCCCCCACCCCCCCAGTATAGGGAACAGGAGTGAGTGTACTTTAATTAATCTTTAAAACTGTTATTATTTATCTATGGAAAAAACATGGTTTTGTTGTTGTTGTTGTTTGTTTGTTTTTGCCATAAGCAGCTTGTTCTTGTGATTATATCCAGCTTGAACTCATGAGAACTTTACACAAGTGACCTTTCTTAATCCTCAGGCTGTAGATTATCAGTTGTTCTGAGTAAAGTTGGGTATTGTAGGAGACTTCAGTCTGCCCCATTCATTGACCTCATTCTCCAATGTCCCACCACCTCTAGAAAAGTACACAAGTGGTCTCATGAATCAGGGACCTGAAGTCAGCCCTGCAGTAAGAAAGGTTCCTCATGGGAATTGAGAGAAAATAATGGAACATAGACCATAGAAGGATTTGCCTTATTTTGAGCTTGTGCATGAGCTTTAAAAGAAAGTAGGAACACAAGGTCAAAATCTCAACTATGAAATGCTTGCAGGTTGTTTGGGATTATAACCCCTGGTTTTCAGAAGATGAAAATTTAGATCAAAAAGTATGGGGGCAGAGTCTAAAGGAATATTGAAAGGGCATGTAAACAAGGGGGAAAGATCCCTGTTCAATTTTGAGTCCCTTGGACATTAATTTGGACTGTAATCAAAATGCTTAAGAAAGATGAGTATATTAATCATGAGGAAGAGCTGTATAATTATTTAAATGAATATAAACTGAATGATCAACCTTTAAAACTGGTAAAAAAAGAGGCCAATGACTATTTTCTCAATCCAGGCAAAATTGAAAGTAAAAACAGTGCCACCCATATCTAAGCAGGTAAAAAAAATATTAGCTCCATCATTGGAGCCCCCTTTAAATACATATCCTCTATTGCCTGAAAATGATCTTGAAGAATGGAATGAGGAATTTGGCATTCACTCTCATCTTGAATTCTCTCTAATTTTTGATGAGGACTTAGTACCTACGAAAAAGCTAACTTGCCAACCTAGGCAAGATAAGTTCCAGCATGAAACATGAATGCATTTTGCAATCCTCTCTAGTTTCATGAGCTTTGCTTCATATTTCCAGTGCACTAACCAATCTATTTAAAACTCTAGAATGAAAGATGGTGTTGGATAGTAATTCCATATTATCTTTAGAGGTAACAAAAGATCTACAGCTATTTGAATCCAGACTAACAGAGATTTGGGTATCATGTGGATCCTTCACTTCCTTTAAACTTACTTATTTTCCCCACTAAATTGTCTCCTAGAGGTATTATGGCACAAAAGGATAAACCTTTGAAATGGATTTATTTACACCATAGGGGACAGAAAATACTAACTGCCTATTTACTCTCCTTGCTCAATTTGTAAATCAGGGGAGTGCCAGATGTCAAAATTTATACAAATTTTGATCCTTGCTGTATTATATTACCTTTAACTAACAATCGGTTTTTAAGAGCATTACAGAACTCTATGGATTTTCAAACTTCATTTACAGATTTTTACTATGGAAGGATAGAAAATCATTATTCAGCTGGCAAGCTATTGGATTTTCTCATATGAACTGAATTTGTGATTACAAAAAAGTTGTTCACCCATATCCCATTTCACAGGCAGATATTTTATTGATGGCTTATCTAGGGGTAAAGGAGAGATTCTTGGTCTTACACTCATCAATCTATTAATACTTCATTTTCCTCAGCACAACAGGTGGAACTATCTGTTTTGCTTCATTTATCACAGTTAATTCATGAACCCTTAATTCTGCTTATGTTGTGGGATTATTTCCAGCAACAGAGACACTCTCATTTTGTCTTCACATTCTGTTATGCTTCTGTTACTACAAGAACTACAACATCTGGTAAAAACCCACAGAAATCCTTTGTTTGTTACTCAGAGGCATGGCATCCTCTAATCTCCCTGGTTTTATTGCAAATGGAAATAAGCAAATTGATACATTAACCTTCCTCATTTTTATGTCTCCAGATGAAAATTGGGAAGGAGTATGCCTCTGTCATTGCTGATGGATCTGCTGAAACATTATAGATTCCTCTTTGGCTCCTCAAGCCCAAGGTCATCAAGAACAATGGCATAGGGCAAGGAGAAAGTGGAAGTCACCAGAAAGATAGCAAACCTCTAGCTAAAGGACAAAAGAGAATCATATATGTTATCAGAAATCAAGTCTGCCCACTTGTGTCCAAATTAAGGACCTATGCACCAAGGAAGAAGTTAGTCTATGAAACACCGATATCACCTGAGAATATTTTTTTCTGGTGATGCTAGCTGCTTTGACCTGTGCATTTGCAGTGAGTTCCTCTGAACATGTGCTATGTTCTTCATCCTCCTTTGCTTTCAGCTTGTATGTTGGATATATCCAGCTCCTATTACCTTTAAAAATGACTCAATATTTATAACTGTACCTTGGAACTTTAATCGACTCATATATTAATCTGAAAAGTGAACTGTGTTTAATTTTTCCTTAGGATTTAAATTACTTCTTACTTGCATAGGGCATATAAAACTTTGTATTTCTATTAAATGGAAAATACAGGCTTACTTTGTACAAGACATCAAAACTATTAATCATATAGATCTGTTTTCAAGATATTCTCTAGATCTTTCTGATCAATATAAAAGTGTAACTGATAATAATAGACATAGTTTGTGACCCATGTTTTCCTTGGCAAAGTATTTTATACAATACTTTCACTGTTAAAATATTATAATTTGCATGCTTATAGGATACTCACACATCAAATAGCAATTAGATTTATCTAAAGCTTCTCAAATCAAAACCACTCTGGATATCCTGCTATCAGTAAGTAGAAAAGGGAAGGGAACAATGTCAGAACATGGTTCAAGAATGGAGTCATAAGAGGGGTATTCTGAGTGCATGTGAGAATACTCCAAGAAAATAAGACACTTTATTTTGGGAGCCCAGTTTCTTCAAAAAACATGGAATTGTTTTTAGAATGTGCTTTTCTGCCTTTTCTAGGTGTAGCTAATAAGAGCAAGTTTACTTTAGATTATTCATTACAACTGGATATTTTTATGTTTATATGCCTCTATGGAAAAACATGTTTTTGCCATAAGCAGCTTATTCTTGTGATTATATACAAATTGAACTCATGAGAACTTTATACAAGTGACCTTTCTTAATCCTTAGGGTATAGATTGTCTGATATTCTGAATAAAGTTTTTTTATTGTATGATATTTTAGTCTGCCTTATTTATTGGATCCATTCTTACAAGTCCCACAGCCTCTTGGAAACAGGATGGGTGTACCAAGCATCTTTATGAATGTATAAAATTGTCACAAAACACATTTTCAAATATTCTGAGTCCCTTGAAACCTCAGAAGTAGGGGATGGATACAATTGAGATACCATGTACACTTGTATTGACATTTTTAAAGAAAGATAAATTAAATCATGATATTAAAACACTTACTGAAACTGTAGCAAGAACAAATTTAAGATGCCTTTCATTCTTTAAAATTATTTAATTTTTGTTGTTTACTTGTTAATACTCACCATTGTTTTATACTTTGGAACTTTCTTTTACTTACTTTTATTGAAAAAAATTATACAATATATTCTGTTTATGGTTTCCTCTCCTCTAACTCTTCCAAAATCCTCCACATCTATGTTTCTATATTTCCCTCTCCTTAAGTGAAATCTGGTATAAATTCATACCTTCAACAAATGATCATAAATTATGAAAAATCTTACCAAATGTGTTGGTTCATAGCCACATGATTAACATCCTCTCCCTATTTCATATTCTTTTTACTATAAGTACAGAATTTGTAGAACAACAAAGAATAGAAGCCAGTATTTATATGAAGCAGAGTTACTTAAGAGCTGAATACTGAATGATATATTAAAAGAAATTATCTGAATGAGATGCATATTTTAATTAGTAAATTTTTCATTGGCAAATAAACAGAAAGACCAGTAAGTTCAACATCAGGGTAGGCGACTTGTAATCTTGAGCCCCAAGCAGGTGAATATTAGAGGAAAATATGACATGTCAAATCCAACACCCAGGTTTTGCAACTGCAGAAAAAACATAGTCCTTCTATTTCCACAGAATACTATTTGTTCATTAATTCAACCATGGATTGAAAATATTTTTAAAGCAAGTGTATTGAATATACTCAGATTTTTTCTTGCTCTCCTTCTCTAAGCAATATAATACACCTATTATACATAGGAGGATGTGGTTAGGTTGCATGCAATCACTATAGAATTTTATAAAAGGAATGTACACACACATGGATTTTAGTGCCTTGGAATCAATCCCTTCCAGATGATGCAAAAGGATAACTCTACTTTCTCTTTTCGGTCACCAAAGTAATTCTTGATTTAGTTTCTAGTGGATGGACATTTTAGTGATAGTGTTTCCTTCTCTAGACATGTTTCCAATGCCATTGTATCCATTGTCTAGCACTGACTTCTGCCATCACTACCGCCACCTCTTCACCTTTCCATGAAATAGCAAAGTACTCAAATGCCTGGAGAATATTAGTGGTGGTTTTCTAGAAAAGAAATGATGAATGAGAGGAATCATATATAGATCTCAGTTCTTTATGGCCTTCTCCTTGACACATTTTTGGACTGTATATAAGATTATATCCACTTTTGATAAATCACTTTAAAAAGACAATTTTGCACAATTTCTATAATCTATCTCACTCTATTTATTTATAGTGTGTATTTATTAGTAAAAACAGGTCAGTTATTTATTATTAGGAAAATGTATTATTGCTTGAAGAATCATATACATATATATACACACACACATATATATATAATCAAATTAACTCAAATATTATTTAAAATATTTCTTAGTGACTTTGTGAAAAACATACAAGAAACTGATAATAATCTTGAAAAGCTGGACAATAGATTTAATGAAAAATTCAAATTCTGATACACTTCCATGTAAATAACACTTGTTATGCAAGAGCTAAGCAAGCAAACTGATGAATAAAAAAATTTCAGAGAAGAGATTACTAACCATGAGCAAGTTTGAAAAAGCCATATCATGATCTATTATTTTATACACTTCATACACACCAACACACACATGCACACGCACATGCACACTCACGCGCACGCACACGCGTGTTCGCACATGTAAACATGCACACTCTTAAACAGAGTTACCCTATTACAAGGGATAATATTTCTCCCCAAAGCCAAAGAATTAGAATTAAAAAGTTCAGAGCCAGATGAGGGATACTTCAACTCAACTTGTTGATCTGCAGAGGTCCCAGAGACTCCAGCCACAAACGTTAAAGAACACTGCCATTTCTATTGGTTGCCCACTAGAACTTGTAGTTAAAACCCTGTGCTGAAGCTGGGAGAGGCAGAACACTGAATTTGAGGTCAGCATTGTCTGCAAAGTTGAGTTTTATACTGACCTAGAAACTTGTTCCCTCCTAGATTTCATAGTATCAGAATGGGCTGTGCTAGATGCATGAGGAGAAAAGTCATCAGCAACCTTGCCTCTGTGAACTTTCCATGCTGGAAGAATGACTGAAATGACTCATGTGTAATATATCCACAGTTGCAACAGTTCCATGACTGTTGGGGGGAAACCAAATACATTCCTATTGGATTCAAGACCTGCTTTCCAGGAGCAAATTCATGCTTAACAGTGAAAATCTGACTGAGAACACCAGCTAAGGAGCTCATAGGTTTTAGGAATAAACTTATTGTTATTATCTTGCCATATGAACATAGTATCAAACTTTGTTCTAAAAGTCCCAAATGCCAGGAAAGCAAGAGGCTTTCAGGACCCGACGGGGATGAGATTAGCTGAAATGCCCAACAAAGGGGAGGGAGAACTTGTAGATACCATATCCAGAGGTTATCCAGCTGGGAAATGGCACTACCCACTCATCTCTAAATTTTTAACCCTGAATGGCTCCTGTCTAAAGGAAATACATGGACAAATTGTGGAGTAGAGACTGAAGGTCATCCAGAGACTGCCCCACCTGGGGATCCCTCTCATATATAAGACACTAAACCCAGACACTATTGCAGATGCCAAGAAGTGTTTGCTGACAAGAGCCAGATATAGCTGTCTCCTGAAAGGCTATGCCAAATACAGAGGCATATGCTCGCAGCCAACCATGGGACTGAGCATGGGATCCCAAATGGAGGAGGTAGAAAAGGAATGAAGGAGCTGAAGGGATTTGCAACCCCATAGGGAGAACAATATCAACCAGCCAGACGCCCCCAGAACTCCCAGAGACTAAACCACCAACCAAAGAGTACACATGGAGGGACCTGTGGCTCCAACTGCATACGTAGCAGAGGATGGCCTTGTGGGGCATCAATGTGAGGAGAGGCCCTTGGTCCTGTGAAGGCTTGATGACCCTGTGTAGGGTAATGCCAGGGTGGGAAGGCAGGAGTAAGTGTGTGAAGGAGCACCCTCATAGAAGCAGGGTGAGAGGGGATGGGATATGGGGTTTTCAGAGGGGAAACCGGGAAAGGAGATAACATTTGAAATGTAAATAAATAAAATATCCAATAAATAAATAAATATCTCTGTACCTATAAGTTAGTACAGCAGCTTAATTTTCATCAGAGAGACTTTTCTGGAGCATGGATGGATAGTGGCTCATTAAAAAACTCACAACTGGGCAATGGGCAGAGAATAAATGTTTATAGAATTATCAGTCTTAAATGGTGTATTTATATCATAATCTATATCTAAAGTTTCAGAAAAAAAAAGGTAGAATGCATGGACATTTTGTGAGAAGTGGAGGTTGGAGAAGACTGACATGACCAAACTTTTGCCTTCATCATTCACCATAGCTATAGATTCACGTACAAGACCTGCAAAAGATCAACCTATCAATATTCAAGCATGGATGGGGGAGGGGGTCTAAACTCTGATTCTTAACTGAAAAGCTATCTACAGTTTATGGTAGTTAAAGGGAATATTATTTTTCATTAGGGGTATGATCCCTGGTTGGCTGACAGTATACCAACCATATTCATGTCTCACATGTACCTGTGCATATATAATATACAAAGAGAGGGGGATGGGGGTAGAGACAGACAGGCAGACAGACAGAGGGAGAGACAGACAGAGTCTTTCTATACAGCATTGGCTGTCCTGAAAGTCACTAAATAGACAATATAGATCACCTTTCTCTGCCTCCTGAACGCTGGGAGTTCTGCAATTAAATGCTCGCAACACCACTTGCTGTGATAGTTTACTATGTTAATTTAGTCTACTCTCCTTTAATGCCAATAATTCCTGCAGTGTTTCTTATAGGACACAAAAACAATTCTATCTCTTCAAACAGCAAAGGGTATAAATTTGTTTAAGATGCTTGTGGGTGTACTGCATACATGTATGTCTTTGCACACCATGTGCTTTCAGTGGTTAAAGAGGGCAGATGAGAGCATAACATTGCCTGGGATTAGAGTTGTGGATGAGTTTTAGCTGCCAGGTTAAATTTCAGAGTCCTGGGATTCAAACATGGGTCCTCTGGATAAATATCCATCCACAGTCTTAACTTCTGTGTCATCTTTCCATGACCCAGGAATATATTCCTACATAGCTTTCAAAATCCTCGAAGGGCAGAAGAACCTAAAGAAATGTCCAATATCCTTAGTCATCAGGGAAATGCAAATCAATACAACCCTGAGATTTCACATCACACCAGTCAGAATGGCTAACATCAAAAATGCAGGCTATAGCAGATGCCACCTAGGATGTGGAAAAAGAGGAACACTCTTCCATTGCTGGTGGGATTGCAAACTAGCAAAACTACTTTGGAAATCAATTTGGTGGTTCCTCAGAAAATTGGAAACAGACCTAGCTATACCATTCTTGGGCATATACCCAAAAGATGCCCCCCTATATCACAAGGACACATGTTCTTGAACAAGGACTATGTTCATAGCAGCCTTATTTATGAGAAGCTGGAAACAATCCAGATGTCCCACAACAGAAGAATGGATACAGAAAATGTAGTACATTTACACAATGGAATAATACTATTCAATGATTAAAAATGAGGCCATCACAAATTTTGCAGGCAAATGGGTGGACCTAGAAAATATCATCCTGAGTAAGGTAACCCAGCCCCAAAAGGACATGCATGGTATAAACTCACTGGTAAGTGGATATTAGCCAAAAAGTTCAGAATACACAGGATATAACTCACAGACCATAGGAAGCTTAACAAGCAGGAAGGCCCAAGTGTGGATGCTTCAATCCCACTTAGAAGGAGGAACAAAATAATCACAGGAGGCAGAGGGAGAAAGGGACCTGGGTGTGAGAGGGGAGTGGGAGGGAAGAGAAAGAGAGGCAGGATCAGGTTTGTGGGAGATAGGAGAGAAGTCCAGAGGGCCAGAGAATGAATATAAACATGTAGCAGTGTTGGGTAGGGGACAGGGAGAACCCATAGAAAGTTCCAGACCCCAGGGATGTGAGAGGCTCTCAGGACCCAAAGGGGATGACATTAGCGGAAATGCCCAACAGTGGGGATGTGGAACCTGAAGAGACTACCTCTAGTAGATAGACATGGCCCCCAGTTGAAGGATGGGGCCACCCACCCACCTCAAAATTTTTGACCCAGAATTGTTCCTGTCTAAAGGAAATGCAGGGACAAAAAGTAGAGCAGATACTGAAGGAAAGGCCATCCAGAGATCGCCCCAATTTGGGATCGCAGCTTATGCCAAGATATGCCTGCAGACAGGAGCCTGGTATGGTTGTCCTCTGAGAGGCTCTACCAGCACCTGACTGAATCAGATGCAGATTCTTACAGCCAACCATTCAACTGAGTTCGGGGACCCTTATGGAAGAGTTAGGGGAAGGACTGAAGGAGCTGAAGGGGGTTGCAACTCTAAAGGAAGAACAACTTTATCAACTAACTGAACCCCTCAGTGCTCCCAGGGACTAAACCAACAAGCAAAGAGCATATATAGGCTGGTCTGCGGCACCCCATTATATATGTAGCAGAGAACTGCCTTGTCTGGCCTCAGTGGGAGGGGATGCACTTGGTCCTATGGAGGATTAATGCCCCACAGAGGGGCAATGCTAGAGGGGTGAGGTGGGAATGGTTGGGTGGGGAAACACCCTCTTAGGGGCGAAGGAGAGGGACGATTGGATGGGGTGTTCACAGATTGGACACCAGGAAGAGGGACATTTGAAATTTAAGTAAATAAAATAATTAATAAAAAAGTGAAAAACATGCTCCAAGGGTTTGTCTTTGTGAGACTGTGATTTCCCAACCTTTGATTCTGTCAGAAGTGGGTGTGAGTACATCTGTTTTTTTTTTTTTTTAATTCTGAAATGATGTAAGGTTTTAAAAATTGTGATTTAAGAGAAGGGCATGAAGGCCACAGCTAAACTGGAAACAGCTAATTACTGTGGCCAGATTTTGTCAGTAGAAAGTGTTCAACTTCAAAGAGCATACAGACAAAGTCTTTACAGAATTTCAATACCAACAGAAATCTCATTTGTAGTGATAGAACATTTACATCAATGTTTTCTTCCCTTTAATTCCTGATGTCCTTTGTAATGCAAAATTATGCAACAGGAGTTTAAAAGATTGTAGTCCAAGTATTTTACTTGCATCAAAGTATTTGAAATGTGCTACAATTTCAGGCATAATTTTAAGACATTAATTTGCATTAATGAGGAAATAGGGAATAACCCTTAATTAATGCTCCCAAGAAAATAGACACTAACAGGCTCTAATTTTTACATTCAGTTTACATAGATTTTAGCAAATGATCTCACTACAATTGTGTGGTTGCTGATCTGTCAGTGAAGCAAAGGTTACTGATTCTAAAAATAGGCAAATAAAACCTATGGAGTGGCACTGAGAAGTCTGATAAAAAATAAATGGAAATTTACTTGTATAATGATATATTTATTAAATCTTATTTTCTGCTTCAACTTATATTTATTTCTTCTGAGGAGCAAAGTACATTAGTACACAGTGAGTTTATTTATTTTTTCATCTAAAACATGGTATATGTCTCCATTTTTTAAAACCGTATCTTAACCAAACATTAAGTTTGTACAGTATATGTACACACTAAAATAGAAATTTGGTGCTTCTGAGTGTTGTACACCATTGAGAGATATTGCCTTGCTAACTTTTCTCTTTTTAAGTGTACTTAGCCATTACATTTTTACTTATGGCCAATCTCTTAATATTTGAATATATGCATATACATAATGACTATAAAACTCAAGCTTACTTACAGGAAATTTAAACAGTCTGTCACCTTTTTAAAGCTTTCCTTGTTCATTTTACAAACATTTATTAAATGTTTACAGTGTTACAGTGTTGGCCTAGGAACTAGAAACACAAGAAAATAGATATAAATACTACTTCAAATTTCTAGGGCAATACAAGCGAAAAAGAAAAAAAACAAAAAACCCAGCAGCAAAGCGCAATGTGTAATGGAGCACAGAACAGTAAATGATCCGTTTTGTATTCCATGAATAAAAAGGTCAGGGCAGAAAGCCTGAGAAATGGCTTTCCTAAGATCTATTTCATGTATCTGTTTTGCAAGCAAATGTATGATAGAATGAATTTCAAGGTAGAATATGTTACATAATCAGTAAACTGAT
Organism: Rhynchomys soricoides; assembly: GCA_019843965.1. NCBI lineage: Eukaryota > Metazoa > Chordata > Mammalia > Rodentia > Muridae > Rhynchomys > Rhynchomys soricoides. The sequence goes on from JADRCH010007474.1 coordinate 1,725,191, forward strand.
GCCATACAAGGAAATGGGAGGAAATCATGCAGAAATAGAGGGGAAGAGCCCAAGGAGCCAGAAACTGTGAGGTAGGCACCAAACAGTCTATATTCAGGATTTCGAGGCAAGAGTATTGTGAGTTCCAGACTATATGTGGGTTTATATAGTGAATTGCTGTATAATCAATGGAACTCTCATGAATGTAAATGTTATGAAAAGTTTGAATTTGTTAATCATTTATTCTTTTAATATGGCTGATCTCGCTGAATATTTGTTTGGTCAAGTGTCCTCCTTTGATCAATGTGCTGCTAACAGAAATTTGTACATTTTATTCTGAGCTAGATCTTTATTGTTTTTTTTTTTACTCAGCTGTTACCTTTACTTATCTATATGTTATAACGCATAGAAATATTTTCTAGCACATTGATTTCTTTACATTCAAGATTGAAAGTGCATATAAGGATTGAAAAAACCTGCAACCATTTATATTTAAGATACCCAAGTGTAGTTAGATTGTATTTGTTTATGGTTTGAAGAAAGTGGTTGAGTGTACACGTGTGTAATGATAGGGAAACCATCTGTCTGCCTTTTATCAATGGACCAGGAGATTTCCTTCAGCCTCTCAACTTTCATCTTAGGGACTCCTTGACAGATTCCTCTCTTTAGCTGTTTCTTGGCCCAATGGCTATTTGGAAATCTCAAGTTTCACAACAGGCTTATGTTTCTTTGACTTCTCAGCTTTAGTGACCTCTAGGAAAGTACCACAAAGAAACTTAAATGTTAACATTTTCTTTTGTTTTAGTAAATTTTGTGGGGAGAGGACAAGGAATCCTGATAATGGGTTAAGATGTTGGGGTAGGAAGTTATAGAAAGATCTGAGCAGAGAACTGAGGAACACAGAGGAGGAGAGGCCTGGGGGCTTTGTCTTTTTTCTCTTTTAATTTTTTTATTGGTTATTTTGTTCATTTACATTTCAAAGGTTAACACCTTTCCCAGTTTCCTCTCCACAAATCCCTGTCCCTCCCTCTCCTCCTGCTTCCATGAGGGTGCTCCCCACCCACTTGCCCACTCCTGCCCAACAACCCTAGCATTCCCCTACACTAGGGCACCGAGCCTTCACAGGACCAAGGGCTTCTTCTCCCATTGATGCCTGACAAGGCCATCCTCTGCTACACATGCAGCTGGAGCCATGGATCCTCAATGTGTACTCTTTGGTTGTTGGCTTAGTCATTGGGAGCTCTGGGGGGTCTAGTTGGTTGATAATGTTGTTCTTCCTATGGGCTTGCAAACCCCTTCAGCTCCTTCGGTCCTTCCCCTAACTCCTCCATTGGGGTCCCCCTGTTCAGTCCAATTACCAAGCTAGATATTTTAAGGCAGTTCAAACTGTGTAGGCTAGTTTTGCTTTTGCCTTTCACCATACAGATTAACTTAACTGGTTAATTTATATATTTACACACCAAATGTTGTCTTCCTTCCACAAATCCCTCATCCCATTCTCCTTCCCCTTCGCCTCTAAAAGGGTGGAGATTATACAACCAAATGTCAGCAATCAAAAAAGTATTCCTAAACAAAGCAACATGGGACAAGAAATCAGCAAAATCACCATTGAGTAAGATTTCTGCTGGTCATCAACTACTTGGCATCAAGATATGGTTTCCAATTTGTTTATTTTTTTATGGGTTTTATGTTCCTGTGTGTGTGTGTGCGCGCGTGTGTGTATGTGTGTGCGTGTGTGTGTGTGTTGTGATTTTTGTTCCTTTTTTTGTTTGTGGGGTTGCTTTCTCAAGAAAATAAGAAAGAAAGCATGGAGTTGTATTAGGGGGAATAATCTGGGCAAAATTGGGAAAGGGAAATCCATGATTCAAATATATTATATGAAATATATTTACATAGAATGCCATTCAAAAGACTCTTTAAACTTTATTCCCTGCATGAGAAGACATTTGGAGTATCCTTTGTTTATATGATCGTAAAGATATCTTATCCTGATTCTTAGAGAATGTAGAACAAATCTCCAGCTGATCTGCCAACAAATTGGTTAAAAATCAATAAAGAAGCTTTGGAGCATGCCACTAAAATTTGGAAATTGTTTGTTACAGTAGCAAGAGTTGACAACTACAGTATTCTAATAAACTAAATTAACCAGTTGTATGACTTTCTCAATAAAAAAGCAAAGAATGCCTCTATAATATATGTATTCTGGTCATACATATTGGCTAGAATATCTATCATTCTACATACAAACTATTTGCTAAAAAGAGGACTAGGAAAAAATGAAATGGAATCAATATTGTGGAATAGCTTGACTTCTCTGGCCTATGTTGTCAGGCAGACTTTGACAAATGAAAGTTGATAGATGGAAAACCACAGCAGTGTATAGTTGAGTTTCTCTTTTCTTTCCACTCATGCTGCATTGACTGTTCTTTTATTTATTTACAATTAGGTTTCTTGGACCATGGCAACACAGCTGTCTTTCACTCTAAATGCCTGCTGTCAAGTATTGCCAACTGATTGACGAAGAATGACAGATTCTCTCTTTTCATTTTGGACTAATCAAGGGCAGGCCACAACAGGGAGGATTTTCTTTCTGATTTAGAAATTTATAGATTTCCAAAATAACCTATTCAAATATACAAAGTATAATGCAGTATTGATTTTTAAAGTGCTAGGTGATATGAAGCTCAGAAGACACAATCTACTAAGGTATATAGTTAAGAAAGTCCAAGGACAATGAAAGAATGAACATAGGAATCCACTCATAGGAGATTCATACTCAAAAAGTTTCTCACCCCCACTCATGTGTGTGTGTGTGTGTGTGTGTGTGTGTGTGTGTGTGTGTATGTGTGTATGTGTTACTGTGGAGATCAAAGGAGGGCTTCAGATCTCCTAGAATTGTAGTAACAGGTACAGGTCTAATTGTAGACTTGAGGTATCTAGTTTTAGCAATCAAACATTAGAATTGAGCATTTTTTTCCTTGCACCTATTAGGTTTATAAACATAGTCAAACAGTTTGTAATTATTTTTTGAGTGAAGGATTCTGCAAACATTTTAAAAGATTCATTTATTTTCTCATATTTTTCTTGTATATGAGTGTTTGCCTGCCTGCATGTATACACATCATGTGTGTGCCTGTTTACTGGAGAAGGCAGAAGAGGACCTCAGCCCTCCTGGAACTGGAGACAGAGATGGCTATGAGCTGCCAGTTGGGTACCTGGAACTAAATCTGAGTCCCCTGCAAGAACATCAATTGTTCTTAACTCCCAAGACATCTCTGCAGATTAACATAATTGTTTACATATTTATATATCATTTATAATATATTTGAAAAAAATATTTTAAAGCCAGGTCCATATATACTTTTTTGAGATGTTTTCTTTTTTATACCCACACTTCATCAATACAGAAAGAAACAATAAATGGACAAGTGAGCATTTGCCACTAAAATTGTATTTATAGGAGGAAGGTTGAATTTGAGCCACATAGTTTGACATTCCTCTTTTATTTCCTTTTTATTTTATTTTACACTTGAGTGTACATATGTGTACCACATGTATGCAATTACCTACAGAGGTCAGAAGAAGTAAAGAATGACCTGGAAATGGAGGTAGAGATGATTGTAAGCTGCTGTGTGTGTGTGCCAGGAACTTAACCCAGGTCCACTGCAAGAATAGTTAAGTGTTCATCACCACTGCCCAATCTCTCTTGATTCATGATCCCCATCTCAATATATCACAGGGCAGTTGAAGGAATAAGACTACGGATAACTATATCTTTTGATTGTCTTTGCATACAGCCATATGAACTTTTATCAAGATTCTGCTCTAAACGGCCAACAAAGTTGTGATAGAAAATGTATTTACAGGCTTTATTTCTTACATAATAGACTCAGATTGATAAATCACAATGTTTGTGTGCTTTTATGACATATGAAGAATGACTCTCAAGTAAACAGCCTTCAGATGACCTGTCTATTCTCTAAGTGAAGTAATTCCTGTAACTGCATAAGTCTTTGTATACACACTTTGCAGTTTCTTCCTATGATATAAAACATTGGCTATATGATACATGAGGTTTCTTATGCCAACATTGCCCCACAATATTTATGAATCACCTTCGTTTGCACCTGAACAGTCACGTGAGAACATCCATGTACTAAACAGTTAGTTGAATCTAGATGCTGCACAAACTACTGCACATAAGAACCCCACAGCAGAAATACGTGTGATGTGGGCTGCTCTGATAACAGATGGTCCTTTCTCAAATTAGATTTGATAGTGAATAGGGTCAATGGTAGTTTTTGTAGTTGTACCAAAGCAAGGAAAACCTACCGGTATACTTTACAACAATCACTGCTCAGTCTTACATTTTATTTTTGATTATAGGGCACATTTTACGAACGGCCACTTGTCATGATCTAATTGACAGCACTCTGTCCTCAGTGACAAATAAAATAACGATGCCTACTCTAATCAGTAGTATGTTAAAGAAAATTGGGAAGAGACCAAGGTCTTGATATTTAATTAGGACCATATGATTGAACATATGCAAAGTTAATATTAACTGCCTTAATTTGTTGAAATATTACTAAGTGGAAACACTTCACTATACACTTAACATAAATCATTTAAATTAATAGGAGTCAATCTTTGCTACAAAAACTTGCAGGATACGTTAGCATCATTACTTGGATATACAACAGAGTCATAAAAGTTTAGAAATTTTGCCTATGATACAAGCTAAGAAATGGTGGATCTCAGTTGTGGCACACAAATCTTGCATACTGAGTCACTTTCCACAAGGTTCTGTGAATTTGCTACTCAATTCTAGTTAATGGGGCACTGCTTTCTCTTATATGATAGTTGGCAACATCCCTAGTTACATTGATAAGATGCTGGCAGGACATTTTCCTTCTTCATGTGTAAAAAAGAAAATGGCAAATCTAACACTCTTTCATGATAGAATTCCTGGAGATATTGAGGATAAAAGTGACATATTTAACACATTACAGGCAATTTATAACAAGTGTATAATCAACATCAAATCAATAAAGAAAAACTCAAAGAAATTCCAGTAAAATCAAGAACAAGACAAGGTTGTCCACTCTTTTTTTAAAAAATCTATTCAATATAGCACTTGAAATTTTAGCTAAAGTAATAAGACACCTGACATAGATCAAGGGGATACAACTAAGAAATGAGTCAAAGAATCTTTGTTTGCAGATGATATGATAGTATACATATGTGACCATAAAAACTTTACTCAAGAAACTGTACAGCTGATAAACACATTCAGCAATGTGGTTGGATACAAGATATACTAAAAAAGAAGTCAGATGACCACCTATATACAAATGACAGACTTAGTAAGGGAAACGATATTCTTTATAATTGCATTAAATAATTTAACATATTTTAGGGTAACTCTAATCAAGTAAAAGACTTAGATGACAAAATCTAAAAGGATCTGGAGACAAAAACTGAAGAAGATATAGAAGAGGGAAAGTTCTCACATGCTCATGGATTGGTAGGATATATATAGTAAAAATGGACATCCTATCAGAGGCAATCTATAAATTCAATGCAATCCCCATCCAAATTCCAACACATTTTTTACAGACCTTGAAAGGACAATTCTCAATTTAATATGGAAAAACAAACAAACAAACAAAAACAGGATAGCTAAAACAGTCCTGAACAACAAAAAACCTGCAGGAAGTCCTATCATACCTGATTTCTAGTTATACTACAGAATGATAGTAATGAAAACTTCATGGTATAGGCTTTAAAAAGACAGGTAGAACAATAGAACTGAACTGAAGCCCCAGAAAAAATATACACAACAATGGACACCTGATTTTTGAAAATGAAACCAGAAAGACACAATAAGAAAGGAAATATGTTTTAAAAATGCTCATTCAGCAGGACAGGATGTCTACATAGTAGAAGAATGTAAATAGATCCATATCTATTACCCTGCACAAAACTCTAATCTAAGTGTATCAAAGTTCTCAATGGAAAATCATATACAATGAACCTCAGAGAAGAGAACGTGTCGAATAGTCTTGAATGCATTGGCACAGGGATCAATTTCCTAAACAGAACAAACACAGGACAATAACAACTAATATATGCAACCTCATGAAACTGAAAAGCTTCTATAAGGCAAAAGACATAATCAATAGGACAAAGCAGAAGCCTACAGAATGGGAAACAACTTTTACCAATGTCATAACAGATATAAGATTTATATCCAAAATATATAAGAACTCAAGAAACTAGAGACCATAAATTCAAATAATCCAATTTTAAAATAGGGTACAGAGGGTGGGTTGGAGAGTATCCCTATTATGGCAGGGGGAAGGCGGAGGGAATGGGGAGGTTCCAAAGGGGAGATCTGAAACATTTGAAATGTAAATAAAATATGAAAATAAAAAAATAAATAAAATGGGGTACAGATCTAAACATAAAATCCTCAGTAGAGGACTTTCAATTGACTGAGAAACAGTTAAAGAACTGTTTAATACCCTCAGCTAATAGGGAAATGCAAATCCAGACTACTTTGAGATTCCATGTTACACTTATCAGAATAACTAATATCTCTAACCCAAGTGACAGCTCATGCTTGCAAAGATGTGGAGCATTCATCCATTGCTGGTTGGAGTGCAAACTTGTACAGCCACGAAGGAAATGATTATGATGGTTCCTGAAAAAATTTGAAATCTGTCTACCTCAAGACCCAGCTTGGCCACTCTTGGGCATATACTCAAAGTTTCATCCATCGGAGTGATGGGGGGAAGCAGTACAAGGAGAGATAGCTGGGGTTTGGGATTATTAAGTGTTGGGTATGGCAAATTAGTACAGTGAAAACTTCCTGGACTCTATGAAGGTGACCTTAGTGAGGACTCTTCCTAATGGAAAATATGAAGTATAAAGTGGCCATTTTTGTGCCCAAGTAAGGCTTTCAGTTATGGAGCTCAGTTAGATTCCATTGAGTTTGTGTTCAAGGTGGTCCTGTGGTGATTTGTAAGCAAACCAGGTTGTTTCGTGGACGAAGTGTCACTCTCTGAAAACTGACAGCATGATCCAATTGCTGAGGACCACATTCACGCAGCTTTTTGACTGTAGAGAGGTCAGACCTGGTGGCTTCATGGTGCCTTTACCCATAGATTATGCAGGCTAGGGAAAGAAAAAGTTGGACACCAACTAAGCCACAAAACCCTCCACCTAAAATCTACTCTGCCTGGAAGATGCTTAGGGCAATAGAAAGGCAGAACTAGTGAGAGTGGGCAACCAATGTTGTGTGCAGCAGAGACTGGATATTCCAGAAATCTAGGGTAGGACCTAGATGGGTAAAACAAGCAAACAAGCAAACAAACAAACAACAAGCAAAATCAACCAATGAAATGATTCTTAATGATATTCTGTTGTATTCATAGATTGATATTTTTTCCAGTCATCATTAGTGAGATTTCCTCTGGCAGCAAATTAGAGTGGGTGCAGAGACACAAGACACAAAGCCAGAAATAAATTTTTCAGAGAGAGAGAAAGAGAGAGAGAGAGAGAGAGAGAGAGAGAGAGAGAGAGAGAGAGAGAGAGATTGATTCCTATATACAGCAATCTGGGAATCCCAGGGAAGAGGAGAGGAAAGATTGCATGATTCAGAAGGAAGGGATGGAGAATACCAGGAGAATAGGTCCCACTGAATCAACTAAGTATATGAGCTCACAGAGACTGAAGTATTAATTACAGAGCCTGCCTGCATGGTTCTGCATACAGTCCTCTTAATATATGTAATGTCTGTTAGCTTGTTGTTTTTATGGGACTGTTACTGGTGGAAGGAGGTATATCTCTGACTCTTTTGTCTGCTCTTTTGATTCTTTTCCTCACATTGAATTGCCTTGCTCTGTTTTGATATGTCTCTTGCTTTGTCTTATTGTAACGTTTTTGGTCCTTTTGTGTTGTCTCTTGGTGCCTTGTTCTTTTCTGAAAAGGAAATGGAAGGGAGGTAGATCTGGAGGAAAGGGGAGGTTCAGGTAAACTCAGAAGAGTGGAAGGAGGGGAAAACAGTGATTGAGATGTAAACAGTTATTGTATGAGAAAAGAATCTATTTTCAATGATAGGAAAAAATATCAAAAATCTGCCTTGAAATTTCCTGTTTCTTCTGGAGAAAACAATCTTTCTTGATTGAAAACCACTTTTTTATTGAACACATAGACAAATGAAAGGCTTTCCAACTCTTCATGCTTTATATTTTCATATGATATAATATGAATTCATTTCATTCCTTTTTCTTGTTTCCAATGTGTGTAGTCTCATTTATTCACATAGTCTTCCTAATGTAATTTATTAATATTGATATTATAATCATAAAATTGATTTTAATTTGGTAGAACTTTAACCACAGTATAACATTTTCAATTTTTGAGCAAGTTTTCAATATTTGAAACCCATTATGGATGCCTTTAATCCCAGCACTTAGGAGGCAGAGACAGGCAGATTTCTGAGTTTGAGGCCAGCCTGGTCTACAGAATGAGTTCCAGGACAGCCAGGGCTATACAGAGAAACCCTGTCTTGGAAAAAAAAAAAAAAGAAACACATTATGGGTTCGTGGCTTTTGGTTTCCATAGAATAAAGATGTACATATAACAGAAAGTAACTCTGACATATCTCTAAAACATTTTCCAATATTTATGTTGTTTCAAACCAAAATAGCATATCTCTATGCAATACAGAACTTCTGTTGTGACCATGCAGCAGATGGACATAGTTCTTGAAGTTTGTAGAGAAAATATTCATTGTACATATAACTTTTATTTAACATCAGAAACCCCATAAAAGCATTAAGTAGAGATTAGTGTTATTTTCATTAAAAGCAGAGAAAAGAACAATTGAGATCTCACTGCATGACTATTTCAATTTCCTGATAGAGATGTTTTCTTTTTTACTATTAGGTTTTATACCCAAATTATAGTCATTATCTAAAACAACTTTCTAAATTCATCTGTAACTTATAAAAACAAACTATCAAATAAATAAAAGAATTTACGTTGTATATTTAAAAATCATAATAAAATATTTGAGGTTTTGTCTCTAACATTCTTTCGTTAAATATTTACAGAGAATAAAACAAATATAAATGATTCTGAAATCCAGGAGAGGAACATGTAATATAATTAGTCTTCTTCTTTGATAAACTCAATGCATAGCTTTCATCTTGCATCCAGATCATCTAGCCTACTGTGGGACCATGAAAGGCAGCCTGGTTTCTGGTTGAGCTAAGGTTTAAAACCCTGGTGGATCCAGTAGGGGATAACCTTACAAAGGACAGTAGGCATTTTGCCATGTTCCTGGGCCCCAGGCTCCTGATACTACGAGGCCGCAGCCCTCCATAGGTCTATGACTATCAATCATGTAACACCCAAGCCCCTCCACAGGTAGAGGTTTGGTCATGTAGCCTCAAGACATCCCCATGTTAATGTGGCACCACTCCCCTTCCAAGCCATTCCTCCCTGCAAAAGGTATTTCACCCTCACCTCTCCCTGAGGTCTTGGGACATGGATTCACTTAGGCCACTCTCCACCATGACAATAAACATCCTGAAAACATGGACTGTCTCTTCATCGGGTTTCGCTGTGGGGAACGATGGAACAGACCTTCATCTAAAGAGCCTCGTCTAGTCTTCTGTAGAAGGCCTCTCAGTGTTCTCAGCCACAGCCACCACCAAACCAACCTACCCAGCCACTGACAAACCAAAGATGTGTCTGGTGGGACTCAGCCTCACCCTCCCCCCTCCCATTCCCCCCCCCTTTACCCCCTTCGCCTTAGGGCCAGTTCCAGCCTTCAAGCCTCCACTCTGTTCTCAGCTCTTCTGCAGCATCCAATGGTGTCTGGGATGCCCAAGAGCTTGAGAACCAGATGGAGCAGGCTTCCATGTGGTCCCCAGAACGCCCAAACCGTACTCCACCACCCCCAGGCGGTGTCTGGCGTGGTGCCATGGGGTGAGCGCAGTCAAACTTCCCAAGTCATGCCTTTACAAGAGGCCCGAGCCTGGGGCGGATGCAGGACACTCACACCACTCCAATTAAACCCAACATCCTACCATCTGTAATTTGTACACTCATAATTGATACTATTTCTGTGTCTTTGACTAACGTATCATTTTCATGGGTTTCCTGAAAAGCTGATAAGAAATTGTGGACCTGTTTTCATAGATGCCTATGATTAGAATTCTGTTAAGATCTAATAGAAATTTATTATTCAATAAAGGAATGTAAATGAGATTCTGCTCTATAACTCCACTAGCACATGTGGAGGACTGCTCATGTCATTTGCCGAATCCTGCAGCCCTGTCTGACTCCCAGAAAGACTGTTCTAACCAGAGACACAGGTGAAATCCTTGCCCCAATCTCCATGCCTGTTGGGACCCTACAGAGCACAGCAGATGTGGGGCTCTGTCCTGCACTGTTTGAGCCCCATCTCCCTCCCTATCTACACCTCCACTTGAATTCTGTATTTGATTGGCCTACCACCAATCACACAGCTCTGCTTGTCTCCCAGGATGCCTGCTCAAACCAAGGGCACAAGAGGCCTTCTCTAACTAGAGAGACAGCTCTGCCGGCCTTCTAGGAGGCTCTAACTGGAGACACACATTTCCACCTGCCTCCTGCACCAATAACAGCTAACACCAGAGACAGTCAAATTTCAAAAGGCAAGCACAAGAACATAATTAACAGAAGCCATGACAATATGGAAACATCAGAACCCTATTCTCCTACTACAGCAAGCTCTGGATATCGTAACACACCTGAAGAGCAAGATTCTGATATTAAACCCCAGCTTGTGAAGATGATAGTGACCTTTAAAGAAAATATAGGTAATTCCCTTAAAGATATACAGGAAAACACAGACAACTGGATAGAAGCCCTTGAGGAGGAAAAGAAAATACACTTCAAGAAATAAGGGAAAGTATGATCAAACATATGAATGAAATGAATAAAACAGTCCAAGACCTAAAAATGAAAATAGAAACAATAAAGCAATCATAAGTGGAGTAACTCTGGAGATGGAAAACCTAAGAAAAAAGAAAAGGAACTACAGATACAAACATCACCAACAGAATATAAGAGATGGAAGAGAGAATCTCAGATGTAGAAGAAATGCCATGTGTAAAAAATTCTTAACCTAAAACATCCAGGAAATTTGGGGCACAAAGAAAATACCAAATATAAGAATAATAGGAATAGAAGAGAGTGAAGATTTACAGTTCAAAGGGCCAGAAAACATCTTCAACAAAATCATAGAAAAAAACTTCCCTAAAGAAAGAGATGGCCATAAATGTTCAAGAAACCTACAGTACATCAAATAGATTGGACCAGAAAAGAAAATCTTCCTGCCATATAATAATCAGAACACTAAAGTACATAACAAAGAAAGAATATTAAGAGCAGTAAGGGAAGGCAAAGTAACATAAAGGCAGACCTATCAGAATTAGACCTGACTTCCCAACAGAGACTATAAAAGTCAAAAGATTCTGGACAGATGACTTGCAGACCCTAAAAGACCAAAGATGCAAGCCTAGAATCCTATACCTGCAAAACAGTCACCAAAGATGGGGTAACCAAGATTTTCCACGACAAAACCAAATTTAAACAATATCTTTCTACTATTCCAGCACTACAGAAGATACTAGAAGGGAAACTCCAACACAAGGAGGGCAACTACACCAAAGAAAGAACAAGAAATTAATCATCTCATGACAAACTCAAAAGTAGAGTCTCTCTGTCTTTGTCTCTATCTCTGTCTCTGTCTCTCTATCTCTGTCTCTCTCTGTCTCTCTCTCTCTGTCTCTCTGTCTGTCTGTCTGTCTCTCTCTCTCTCACACACACACACTACTACTACTACCACCACCACCACCACCACCACCACTACTACTTCAAAAAACATATTAACAGGTACTAACAATCATTAGTCATTAGTATTTCTCAACAAACATATTTTAAATCAATGGATTAATTCCCAAATAAAAAGACACAGGCTAACAGGATCCATCATTCTGCTGCATAAAAGAAACATACTTCAGCAACAAAGACAGACATTACCTCAGAGAAAGGGCTGGAAAAATTTTCTCCAAGAAAAAGGTCCCAAGAAAAGAAACAAGCTGGAGCAGCCATTCTAATATCTAAAACAAATAGACGTTCAACCAAAATTAATCAAAAGGGATGGGGAAGGGCACTTCATATTCATCAAATGAAAAATCCACTAAGATGAACTCTCAATTCTAAATATCTATGCCCCAAATGTAAGGGTTCTCACATTTATAAAAGTAACTTTACTAAAGCTCAAATTAGATAGGAGACATGGGATTATTTCAATCTTCTTATATCTGTTGAGGTTTGTTTTGTGACCAATTATATGATCAGTTTTGGAGAAGGTACCATGAGGTGCTGAGAAGAAGGTATATTCTTTTGATGCAGGATGAAATGTTCTATAGATATCTGTTAAACCCATTTGGTTCATAGCATCTGTTAGTTTCACTGTGTCTCTGTTTAGTTTATGTTTCCAAGATCTGTCCAATGTTGATAGTGGATGTTGAAGTCTCCCACTATTATTGTGTGAGGTGCAATGTGTGCTTTGAGCTTTAGTAAAATTTCATTTATGAATGTGGGAGTTCTTGCATTCAGGGCATAGATGTTCAAAATTGAGAATTCTTTGTAGATTTTTTCCTTTGATGAGTATGAAGTGTCCTTCCTTATCTTTTTTGATGACTTTTGGTTGAAAGTCGATTATATCCAACATTAGAATGGTTACTCCAGCCTTTTTCTTGGGGCCATTTGCCTGGAAAATTGTTTTCCAGCTATTTACTCTGAGGTAGTGTTCGTCTTTAACACAGAGGTGCATTTCCTGGATGCAGCAAAATGCTGGGTCCTGTTTATGCATCCAGTCTCCACCTCACGCCAGTCAGAATGGCTAAGATCAAAAAGTCAGGTGACAGCAGATGTTGGCCAGGATGTGGAAAAAAGGAACAGTCCTCCATTGCTGGTGGGAATGCAAGTCGATAACAACCTCTCTGGAAATCAGTTTGACAGATCCTCAGAAAAATGAACATAATACTACCTGAGGACCCAGCTATTCCACTCCTGGGCATATACCAAGAAGATGCTCCAACATGTAATAAAGACACACGTTCCACTATGTTCATAGTAGCCATATTTATAATAGCCAGAAGCTGGAAACAACCCAGATGTCCCTCCACAGAGGAATGGATACAGAAAATGCACCACATTTTCTGTATCCATTC